>JABASD010000402.1:0-80683 GCA_019776165.1 Pogonognathellus flavescens
GGCTCTTTGAAATGTAAATTCGAGTTCTGACCGTTGCCGTTGATGTTAGCACTGGATAAACCTGCAATACACAAATGAAACATGAATTTACACATCCATACAAAAATATACTTGCACTGTGTAACCATTCTACAAATATTTAGAGCTTAAAACTAGTTAAGGAAACATGTACATAAATGCCTATATAATAAACCATTGCAAGCCTACAATGTATATTGCTAAAAACGAAATCTTTATGCTAGTGAAACTGGTGTTTACAGGATTACTAAAGGGAAGTTATGCAATGAAATTAAAATAAGCTTCAACAGAACAAAACTTTATTTTTTCCTAGTAGTAGTCCTGACAGACATGTAAGTATAAGCTGACAATTGCTATAACTCACACCTCGCCTCCGTTTTTGGTGTTGATTTCAACGCACAGTAATTTCAATCAGTGCACTATAATCACATCAGTCTCACATTCAGTCATGTGAGTGAACACCTATGAGATTTATTTGATTTGGTCCGGAACTAATCTTAATAAATTAATTGAATGCGCACTAGAAAATTACGGACCACCTACTTCGTATATATGTACCCCTGTGTTATATGAAACAAAAATGACAGACTGTATACTGATCTAACACAATGATGCTATGTACAGAAATACAAAATGATTGCTGCAGCTTTAGTAAAGTAAAAATAGATACCAATTTCCTGTAAATTGCAACGAGAGACAAACTAAACTACGCAATTCAGAAACTCAATCTAATTCAGTTCTTCCAACTACTTGACTCAACTCGACTCAACCTTTTTCAAACTGAAACAATCAGTCAGCCAATTAGTACAGTAGTACAATACAATCGATCAGTCTGCTAAGCTCAGTTTAACCAACGTCCTTATTTTTGCAATCTACTATCATTGTGTACAAATGTACAATACATAACAAGAAGAAATTTATCTATTTTTAGCTCAATATTGTATAAAATAGAGTTATTCCAGTGCTTATACTGAACTCTTATTTTTACAATAATATTTCTGTCATCTCTGTGTAGACATAGCCACTTTAATTTTAGAATGCAGAATACACAGTTCACTTCACTTCCACATGCGTTACAGATTACAAGAATAAACTGTCATAAAATTCCCCTTTGATGTGCTCCACCAGTAACCGTGTACATAATCCAAGTATAGTTAATATCAGCATACCTTAGTAATTCTTTATAGTAGACGGACAAATGACTTGCTGACAGAACTACACAGAGAGCAGAGAGATATCTTATCAACCCGTAGTACAGATACAGAAGTACAGGTACCAATAAGGAACTACTATAGGTATATTACTATATATATTATCTTAGATTTTATGGTTGAGTTGAAGTATACAGTAAACGACACTAGCACACAGACACGTACAGAGAATAACGCTGCAAAGTAAAGAAATAGGAAATAAAACGTAGATGCACAACTTGATTAGTCTGAAGTCTGACTCAGAGTTTGTTTTTAGCTCGTATGGCAAGTTTCTGTGTACTCAGGCAATTTTTTCCGTTTAGACAGCTCGACGATAAATGTATGAGCAGAAATGGACAAATATAATACTACTGGTACACATTCGTTTACCCATAGCCACAAAGTCCCGAAGACACATTCATTTCATACATGAGCAAAACACATGTAATGTATAAGTACTAAACTTAGTAAAACCAACCCATCATAATATTTTTGAAGGAACGTAACGAGCAATAGAAGTTTTAACAACCACTACTGACGATGCTAATGTTAATGCTGAATGTGGCAATTTGCTTTCAATGCTAAGGTCATATCCATATAGTACCACAGAGATAATCCTGCATCTTTCTCTTATAAAAACAAGGCTTATTTTTCCATGATGTGAAATTATATATATTCACATACGTACTTTATGCTCACACCATATGTACGTAAAAAACTGTGTACAATGTTGACTTGTTGGCTGAAATAGATGTTAAGAATGCTAATGGTGCTTTACACAGTTGTCCTGTAGTAGAGCCCATACTGTTTATTCGATACTACCCTGCTGATTTTATAGTGGTACTAACCATCTGTACATGACACTCTGTCCGACGTCCATTAGACTCCAGCATACTCAAATTCAATCAATTTGCATACTACGAAACAGAAACAAAGTTCATATTGCTCCTCTAATCCTCAAGTAGTCAGCGCTTTCATTAAATGCATATAGTATACAGAATATATAATATATTCGTTATTTATTAAGGTTTCCCGACCTGTATGGAAGAACACGTAGGATAGGCAATGGGCACGATACACAGCAATAAATTAATATAAATTAGTAGTTGCGTGTACATGTAAAAACATCAAACACACCTTCATTTGATTTTAGAAAAATTAAATGTTTGCTTGTATTCTAATGACATTAATACAATTTTGTACATAGAAACAACATGTGGTAATAACAAACAATAAAGGAAAAGATTTATGCACTAAGTCCGCCAATTGATAGCCAATTTCCATCAATTCACTCTTTCAAGAGGAGTGCCAATTTACACGCAATGCAACAGGAATAGGAAATAAGAACGATTATTCAACTGTTTATTTGCCGAGTGAGTGTCTGCTTGTACTTGAAGTAGGTACTTACAGTTTATGACCCTATAATCAACTTTATACAGTCGTTGGCTACGTTAAAAGTATACAGCTATGCTGTGCGTATCTTTCAGTATTGATTTACATTATAATAAATATATTTCCACGTTGATATTAATAAGCACAAACCCACATTTCCATTTAAGAATGCCTTAATACCGAAATGCTCATAAAAGGCTTGATTGCAGATTAGCAAAGTTATTCTTCGTGGATTATGGACTCTGTTATTACTTCACCACAAGGCATACTATTATTATTCTTATTAAATTAACTTGTCCAAACTATGTAATAAGCTAAGTAGGCAGAGGCACAACTCGGAAAATTCTTCTTCTCTAGTCTGAGGTCTGGATTTGGCATGGATTGCCTGCAATCACCAATGCCACAAGGAATGTTGCAACATAATAGTAAACTCTGTAATTGATCGGTGTTAAAAATATATAGCTTTGCAGCACGCCACATTAATTCCACTGCCATATTATAATCACTGAGCAATAATCCTATGCGTATATCTGTAGATATACGTAGGTAGTAAAGTGAATGCTACAGCAATCTGCAAACTTACTTGAAAGCATAAAACACTTCAAAACGTGCAATTATAATGTAAGTCTAATTCCTAATGCGTACCTATAAATATTTATAAACGTTCCTTTGCAATGTTCTTCGACACTATGCCTTCAAATTCATTTGATCATAAAAGTAAATCTGCGAACTTTGCTCGCTAACTGTATTTACGCTTTTTTATGTAACTCTTTTGAAACTGTACATAAGGATTGCTGGTGAATGTGAATTGCAAGTTCATAAACATTTACATCATAATATTTTATGTTCCCGAATCAAGAAAAATTAACCAGCCACACTGAAAGTGGTCTCGTTTCGATCGATCTTCGTCTACTTTGATGATTAAGCGAACCAACAATAGTCGTTGCCATAAATCATGTTGCTATATGAAAATGAAGAGCCACTTGGCTGTCTGTTAATAGTATCCGGTCTTGCATTAGTCCAACTATCCCATTGTATTTTGATGTACATACATATTTACATTTTCCGATCGAATCGACTAGTCTAATATAATTTAAGTACTATCGCGATATGGCTTACTTACAAAAGATAAGAATGCTGAAGCACCAAATACTAATAGAGATAAATGGATTATACTTCTACGGACAACTTACAAGTATATGACTCAGACTTCGCAATCGCAGTAGTGTCTGTAGTTTAGCTATCTTCTCTTTGTATAAAGAAAATGTCAAATCTGGGTCTACATAACTTTTAGGGTTAGCAGAAATTACTTTTAGATTCTATGAAGGTACCTATTAATAATATCCCCACGTATATTATTATTTGCACAAGAAGACAGACGACATCAGGTAAAACCTCATAATCCGAAAGCGTCTAAAAAGATGCAATAATCGATAGGAACGAGCTCGTTAAATATTCTCATTCATCTACATACTACACAGTGTACCTTGTACTGTCATTCGATGTTGCATCGAGTAGAATAAAAATCAAACAAAACCACAACCCTCAACTCTTGACTGACTCACACAAATTTGTTCGTATCAGAGCATCTGAAAGGGAAGGGGAGTCAAAAGCAAGATGAAAAACTATTTTGAACAAAAGAGAGTATGAGAGAAGAATATGAAAAGGAGCATAGATATGAAAACGGAACACTTAGCCAACTTACGATGAAGTATAGACAAAATAATAATATTAAAAAGTCACGAACCACTTTACAGCTTTGTTGTGTTAGTTCGTGGATGCCATTCCATTATCTACTTAAAAACTGTTCCATATCTCTGCAATATCTGCACAATCAATGTTAGAGCTAGTTTCATACAATAATGATAATGCGATCAATTATTTGGAGTGGTACACGTCGATATATGGAGTTAAATAATTTTTCATCAATCTGAGTGAGTCTTCGTGATGCATTACTACTTACATCCACAGGCCTACTGTTTAAAACCAGTGCTTTGCTCATTTGCCTTTCTATATGGCTTTAGAAAGGATTTATTTGCAATAGGAAATTCAACTTAAGTTTAACTTTGTTCATAAATCATTAAATATGTACATTTTCAACTTACAACTCACAAGCTTGAAATAATGAATGAGAAATAGGGACGTATATAGAGGAAATTCTATTTTTGTATTTCAGCCAAGACTATATGCTTACATTGTCGCTGATAAGCCGACCAAAGGAAAGAAGAATGACTAGAATGATGCCGGCAGCAAACTTTTAGCAATATACCGTGGTAAAACAACGGCAGTCTTTATTGTACTCTTAGGTCAACTAATGATTAAAGAACTTTTCAAAGAAAGTGAAAAATGACTAATATATTCTATATATTGCACCAAAGACACCATATTACATGCAAAGTGCTATACGCGACACAAAGGGCAAACTTAATAGGGTATACTTTTGCACAAAGGAAATGAATGAATTTAGTTTTCCATGAGGGAGACAAAGTCATATAGTTACTGCAATTGCCCAGCTCTGCGTATACGAAGTTATAATTATAATAAATGAATAATACCATACACCTTAATGATTTTCTCGGTAATTGTAATCTCCTTTCAATTTGCATCATAAATGACTAATGACTTTGTAATAGGTTGGCACTATTCCACCTATCTGTCCCTAAAATGTATGTAAAGCGCAATAAAGTAGCGTATTGATAATTTACAAGTCACAGTGCTAAAGTATTAAACTGCACCTATGTAGGTATCTGCAGTATGCTCTATGCTGATGAGTTTTAGCAAACTCGTCGGCATAATTTGTCGTTGTCAGCGTGCCGACGTAAAGTACAAGTGCAGCTTTGTGCTGCAAGAATCAATTGAAAGGCAACTTTGTGAGAAAAGCAGACTCACAAGATTTTCATTGAACCTAGGCAGGGATCGTGATTTATTTTACGAGCGAACATTTATGAGACGTGCACGGTCAGCTCACATCACTCACAGTCACAGATCTTGATATTACGTTGTCCTACTCTTTCCTAGCACAGAAAGAAAGACCGTATAAGAAAGACGTCTCTGAAAGCGCAACATTTGTACTGTATGGTCTTGAAAATCATTTCAGTCCAATAAATTCAATTGTAGTGCAAAGAAAGAGAGATTGTGTTATACTAGTGGTTCTATCCAAAAAGTAGCTGCAAGGGTTCATCATCACACACTTCAAAAAAGTCCAATTTCTATCCCATACAGTTTTCAATCACAATTCGATAGGTCAGACTTGAGAATCGAATTATTTGCGCAGCCACTACCAGTACTGCACACTGATGAACCTGAAAAGATTGCTTTTTGTGTTCAGGTCAAGCCCTTTACCAATCAAATCTAATTTCGTGTGTGATTTCCCTCATAAAATATATGTATCGGAAATACCTGTCGAGGTATGCACACCACACTGCAGACCGCTAATAAATTACTTAATGTAGGTCGAAATTATTTCATCTTTACATGCAGAAGGCAATTTCAGCTAATTGCACTCATTGATTCCAGTCCTGTATAATTTAGCTTAGCCTAAAGCTACTCATTCTCCGCTGTACTTGCGACAATTCATCTCAAGCTACGCCAATCCAATCTTTTGACCTTAGAAAACTTAAACATTCATTTATCATTTTTTTCTATTAGAGTGCATCGGTTGCTCTGCTCGTATATTTATTGATTTATTTGAAAATCTCTTTAGACTTACTTTTCCTGTATGAAATGCTTCCTAGTATGATTGCAAAATTCCATACATTACCATACATAAAGTTTACCTACTATCAAATCATCTTCCAAATGCAGACATTAAGTAGAAGTAAATAATTTACAACCTATTCTTTTGCAGTTAATCTTTTTCATGCCAAACTGAATTACAGACTTGCTCGCAAAGTCCAGAACTTCTTACAACCATAACATTACACCATTATATGCACAGCTAACCAAAACAACAAGTGAACTATATTATACTCCCCCTAATGCACTATGATCAAAAATGATAGCAATATGCCACATATAAGGCACGATTTGCTCCAAACTTTAAGCAAATCAGATATGCTGCGAATCTGCACGGGCTATTTATTATGCATCTTTTCACAGAGACAAGTTCAGCTGTACCAACAACACTCATGCAACTTTACACAACCACTGCCTCATTACATTTGGAAGTTAAAACTTCATGTGTAATAAACAGTGCAGTGTGAATTGAAATGCAAATGGGGCACCACACTGTCAACATGAAGCGTGTAACAGCTCTATGCAACAGCATGAGACTTTTGTTTTAAAATACATTAAGGATGATATTATGCAGAACACTGTGCTCCGTACCTATATACCTATACGCAATACAATTTTGCTGTGTCGGTTATTTCTCTTTGAAAGATGCAGTAGAAGAAACAGGAACACAAAATTTACATAGATATAAAAGTCACCAGGCAAAACGTAAACGGAAAGTCAGACAGTATTTAGCTCATAGACTGAACAGCCCCAACTATTTAGAATAAGATTGAATATTCAATGAAAAGAGAATATTGCATTCTGTAGAGAAAATCCACCGTGAAGGTAACCTCGATAGTTTAACCATGCATAGTATTATATGATTTGCATTTGCAGTGCAGCCTCGAGTGTAGTACAGTACGAGCTACGAGGTATCAAGTGAGATGCAAATTATATGGGACGCAGCAGAGACATAACAGAAGGATATAAAACACAATTTTGCATTTTCGCATTAGTCTCAGGCTGTCAGTCACTGAGCATCACTTCTTTCCTACAGTTTTTTTATTCTGGTCGAGAAGCATAGTGCAATAGTACGAGCAAAGAAAAATAACAATCTGTCTTGCACAAAGGAGTATGAAGTAGATCACCTAAGACTAAGACACATTTTTCTCAAAAGAACCGTGATAAAATCTATTTCATTCTTTCTTATCCTTAAAGTTAGAAGTACTTGGTGTACTGAACACGTAAACGTAACCTGTCCGTAAAAACGGAGGTTTATTAGTGATATGAAAGCTCAATAGGTATATAAATACAAATAGGAACGTACCACACAGCTTCATAAAACTTCTACAAGTCGGATTGGAATATCTCGATCCGCATTGCAGTGAGCCGTGTGTGAGAATATGATATGGTGCCTTCACTTATAATGCCACATGCACTAACTGGGTCTATGTAGGTATTTCAACCTACCACCCCGTAAGTTCTAATGTGCCACTTGAATTTACTGTTTTCTTATGCTGTTTTAAATAGAGATACAGAAGAAAATACTTTACCTACCTAGTTTAGTTCACTGCGCCATACGTAATAAACTAATGAAGCTGTTCAAGAAGAAATGACTTGAGAATGCTTTTTGGCATTGCAGCAACTGTTACTTTTGTAAACTTTTTAATCCTTTCTCAACACCACACACCGAGTCAACTTTGTTCACAACAATATGCACTTCTCTCTATGTAAGGCACAAACTATCTTTTATTGTACTAAATACAAACACAGTTTAGAATGTCAACATAAGTAAACAAACACCAAGAAAATAATTCTAAACACAAACGAAAGAGTGGAAATAATATTATTCTTTGTTAACAAAGTGTGTTTAGTAGAAAAGAAGATGATAGTAGGATTACAATGGTATTGTAAGCGCAAATAATAGTAGAGCAGGCAAATGTGACACAAAAATAATAATTTAGCATGGAAACTCCAATAAACCAAGGTTGTACGCTTAAGACTACACAAAGCTTCTTTAATGACTTTCAGAAAATCTCAGAACTCCATTCAGTGCAGCAACGAAGTTGCATTTTGAGATTCTTTTTGTTAGAATTTCCTTGAGCTTTGCAATTTCTTTGATAGTTAACTACTGTAACTACTATCTATTGCTCTGAGGTAGATGCAGTGGAACATATTCTCTTGTTTCCTTGCAACATGAAGGTTGCCATTTATTAAATCTGTGCTACAATTTGCTACAATGCAATGCAACACTTCGTACCATCCTATGTGAGTACCTACATACTACCAAAAAGATCGACTCTACAGTTTTACCCAGGCAAGGAAAATTTAATCCATTCTGCCTTAACAATTTACGAAACTAATAACCAAACACATAACATTTTAACCACATGCTTTGGTTTTAGTGTTTTGTTTCGCAAATCTCTTATTTTGCTCCCTCTGCACTTTGAACATAAAGATTTAAATTTTTAATATGTATTTCTATAATACTAAATGTATTTTTTATGCATACAGCAAACTGTAACTTTATGTCGTATATATATAATAGAACATTTAGGCACCTACTAAATTGCCTTCCACTACATTAGAGCAAGTATGTTGAGTTTACTGATGTAAGAAAATCCTATAAGTCAACTGGCTATACGTTGCATACAGACTGCATATATGTGCATGTAAGTAAAGGGCATAGAGTTAGTCTGATAAGAGAGAAGAAACCTCAATGTGCCGGCTACGTCCACACCCTGAGAAAACCAACACCGGGCGCCAGCTCCATGATGATGTACATGGCTGGACTGTTTAAATCTGTGCCAAGTAGGTTAATATTTGCAATTATATTAACTAAACTAGTTTCATGTGTTCTCACTTTCAAATTAAAGGAAAATGTTTTAATTTACAATCTGAACATACCTAAATACAAAAAATGCAGAAAGTATAAAGAGAAAGATGACCTCGTAAAAAAGAAATCTTGAGAGAAAAATGTTACTATACATTTAGTGTGGTGTTTATTGTACCATCTCAATAAATATGTGCTAAATTATACGCAGTGAGCACAAAAGAAAGGAATGTTTCATGAATAATATTCAAAACACAATTTGGATGCACGTGCTGATTTCTTCGCAAATTGGTTTCGTATGATCTAATTTGACTGTAATTTGAAATCGAATGGATTTTCAGATAGTAATGAAAATGGAAATGCAACGACTGGTTTTTACGAGACTTACTATTCGTATTCCTCAATGAACAATGAATAATAATGAAGAAGATATGAATGAAGTAAAGCTGCTTAAAATTTACATAAAAGCAAGAGAGAAAGAAGGAAATGTAATATGTTTTGTACCTCTGCTGCCTTCGAGGTTGGTAATCCGACGGAGTACATCAGCAAGTGTCGCACGAAGGCAGAGAATTTCATCTCTCTGCTCGTAGACTTTTTTCTCTAGATCGCCGACGCGTTCCCGCAAAGTCTCGTTTTCGTTCTCCAGCATCTCGTCTACAAAACAAACAATAAGTAAATTTAGGTACTTAATAGTAAGTAGGAAATGTGTATTGTAAGCATTCCGCATATATGTAACACATTCACGTCCGCCACGGATATACATAAAGGACGATTCACACAAAACCTTCTGCTTACAATTGTAGGTACTTAATCATAAAACTGTCCTGCTTTTTTAGTTATGAATGGAAACTATACTTACTTTACTCCTTACTGCTATACATATTTAATTTTATACAACATTTTTCATCGAAAGCAAGAAAGCATACGTGTCCCATACAGAAAAATTGTTACCGTACAAATGATATTTATTATTTCAAATTTTACCCTTGCGTTCCACCAGCAAACCCGCTGTACATGCACTTATCAACTTCAAGCCAATTTGTAACTGTGCTTTTTCTAAGGTCTGAGTGAGTTAAAGAAGATATTTTCTACTTTCTTCGTGCCAAGAATATTTATTTTCAAGTTAAAGGGTAGCTCATCTGCTGTAAACCCAAAAAATAATGTACCCTTCTAAAAACTATACACTAAGCACTAAACATACTGATACGATATATATAATCGAGTTTCGAAAGATTCGGTTTCAGTGCCCTAGATTTTTATTTACCAAAAACTGATCATGCACAATATGTTATACTACTTTTGTAAACTCAATTAACTATTTACTGGGTTGTGGCTTTTATGATTGAGTCAATTAAAACTGAAATACCTAACGAAATTTCTCAGTGATATGTAAGATAAGACTTTAAAACAAAACACCGTATGAAAAACAAACTGTAGTATGCATATATTCTTAAAATAAGAAAGTTTCGCCAGAGAAAGGAAAATGTTAACAAATCTGTGTGCGGTCCAATTGCTCAATGAAGCTTGTTCGCTACTAATAAGTGCAATTAGGCGAAAACGCATTGCTTTATGAACCGCAATAATCTATTGTATCCGTCTCTGCCGATACAATGACAGTGAGAGATGGCATTCAGTCATGTGTTCACATTAATCGCATCGTAAAGATCAAAGGATCACATTTTTTATGTAGCGGCTTACTGTGTAAGATGCATACTTGGCGTACATTTAAACAACACATTTGTGCAAACTACAACAAAAAATCGGCTAAAAATTGGAAGATGTCAAATCATAATAACAAGATAGCACAAAAAGTGAACGAAACAGGAGCCTGAAGTGCTTAAAAGGTATTTGTATTTGGCATTTCCTTGTAGGTATTGCTAGATTAGAATATTACGTCGTAGCAGGCCAACTCTTAAACTTCATCTCCCAACTTTCAAACAACATTATACATCATTAAAGCATCAGCAAGCACAAGCAGCATGGATTGCAGCAGTGTACGCTGCAGTTCCCTCCCCCATTCCACAAATTCCAATGAACATAAATCACTTTACACCCTGGTAAAAGTACTACACAGCAATAAAAGCAGTCGTGTAGAAGCAGTTTTTGCAATTTAAAATAATCATTCATATTATACGTATATAGCCTCTAACAATTTATCTCGTATTTTTCTTCATTCTTATTTGGTATCTTGATCTGTTCTATACCGTCAAGTTCAAGACTGTCTCTTCTTGGTTCATGAATGCAGTAAAAGCAACGCCAACGCATCATCTTGATCATGAATCCCATTCACGTTTCATTACACACAACATTAAGAGGCATGCACACACATGCATCAAGTGATTAATTCGTAATCCTTATCGAATCTTGTTAGCTTTTCTATGATTTACTTAACCTGTGTGTGATAACAAATTACATAAGCAGCACAAGGCAACGTTTCAAGAACCATGTAATGTAGAAATGGTGTTTGCATTCTTAATACAAATATTAAGGTAGAATATAATGCACAATGCATTATGTAACATCTTAAGTATGAATTTTATGTATTATAATATTATATAGGCAAATTTCTTCGAGTACAGCACTAGCACTGTACAATGCATGAATTTTTATTTATGCTTCCCTGGTCTCTCTGGCACTATCAGAATTTAATCATCATTAATTTGAACGACAAGCTTTATACAGAGATTTTTCTTTGGAGTGACCATCTATGAGAAATTAATGAACGAATTACATTCAATCTCTTATTTACATCTCTAATGATAAGTTGATAATAACATTAGCTTTCGCAAATATGCACTGCACGTATATATCTGGCAAGAAACATCAATTAGAGAGGTTGGCAAAATGTTATTGTTTGCGAATAATCATTACATATAATATATTACACAATCTTTAGTAATATCTCCTTACCATTATGCAAAGGCATTTGAAATTGTTCATGTGCTTACCTAGTGGAGAAACTTAAGCTTTGAAACAACAACAAACATTGTGTTTAACTATTTAGCATAATATAAGCATTAAATTACATATCTATTCTAGTTTACCGGCGACATTACTTCAGATACAGTACAAGAACAGTGTGTGGTACGGTATAGTTACGGCTTATGTTTACATGGACTCAATTCATCGAACACTATCAATTGTCAAGTTGTCCGAATGATAATTTATTGCTTACAAATATATCAAGCATAATCTGTGAAAAATTTGTGTGAAGGAAAGGTGAATATGGTTCCAGTGATTGTGAGTTGGAAAATGTATGCTATTTGTGTTTTTTATTGAAGTTTAGTAAGCTGCTGGAATAAGCTGAAAAGTTTTTAAGCCCCTGTTTGTGCAGAACTGCATGAAAGATGAAAGTGTCTCGACTTACTCCAAACTGCCATCATATGCCCTTGATCTATTCCTACTTTCGTGTCACTGACATCACAATCACTAGTAGTGCTACTACTTCTTGCAAGAGTAAGACCACCATGAACGTCACCACGCGAAACTGCAGTTCTCTCATCCGACTCTTGAGACCGATCTTCCATTGTAGTGCAGAAGTCAGTAATAATTTGTTCAGAGTTTTTGTGATTGTGAACGCTGATTAAAATTCCGTCCCAGAAGCACTTCCATTACCATTACAATTACACTTATTTCCATTTAATGCAAATTTCTCTTCACTGCAATGTAATTTGCAATCAGTGAACGAAGGATTGTAAAAGCAACCGATTGTATAACACTTTTAAACTTCTGGGTCGCTGGCTCATTTTGAATTTAATTAACTATGGGATTTTCCAGTAAATACCACAGAGAGAACGTGAACTCACATACGCAAGGTTTCCTTATTACTGGCCTGTAATTTCCGAGTCTTTGTTGATAACGTAGTAAGAAGTTTTAGTCTTTTCAATTAAGTTTCAGTATTTTTAGTAATAAGTAGTCTCATCCCAAGAAATTCGTGGAAATTAAATTTAGATAATCACAAAGGCACTTGCGTCAAACTTTTATGGCTACTAGAAGTGTAGAAACTTTTCTGAAGAAGACCTGTCTGTTGGCAATCATTACGAGGAGGGAGGTTGGCTGCACAGAAGAATAAGAAAAATGTCATAATACTCTCTCCATCAGTCTATGTGCTATTATCCTCAGTACTATTATCCTCTACGGCAATTTATCAAATTATTATTCTCTTTATAGTATTTTGATAGTATGGTTGTTGTACGGATATTCATTAATTCTCGCAGGAATGGTAAATTGGACGAGGACGATAAGTGATATGAAGATGTGAATTGGTGATATCAATACAGGCACTCTCCTTGCTTATCTCTGCTCAAAAAACCTTAATAGTAAGTAGCTCACGGAAAATCGTGCTATGCAACTTATGAGCTTGACTGAACGAAATAAGTAAACTGGAATATATAAATGAGGACGAATGGCAGACACAGTACAGCGACAAATATTTAATGCACTCTTCGCATCTTTACTGTGTCGAATGTCGAGTTGGTTACAATAGATAACATTGAGGTGAAAAAGCTACTACAAAATTGTATATTGGTCGCAATAGATACAGATACAGCTGCAGTTACTGATAAACATAACGAATGTATTATAATGGCGATTGTTATATGTGACACACGTAAAACTTCCTCGTATAATTGTGTATGTAACTTGATTGTGTGTAAATCAAAGAATACATTATGGGAATAGAAATATAGGTAACAATTCAGTAAAGCTATTAATGCTTGTACTTACAAAGATAAATAGCAAATACTACTACTGACACGAATTAACTGAATGCATCATCGTGACGCTAAAATTATGGTATTTGACAAACCATCAAGTTTTATCAGCTACTAATGCATGGACACATTAAAACGTAATCCTTTTATGAAGGACTGAAATCCGAATGCACAATTCTTGTCATATGAGACGAGAGGATGACTTAATGACTTTCATTTGTATGTACTTCTATTTATTTTACTAAAACAACACAACTTACGTATATTGTAAGTGTTAGCTTTTGTATAATGCTGCTTAGGCTATATTATAATGGTAATGTGTGCGGATTATCTAATTGCAAATGGGAATTGGATGGAACTGCCACTAGGAAACACAAAGTATATATTTACTCTTCCTTTTGTCCTGGTCTTGCACTAAACTACGACACCACTATTGCGTAACACAACACAACGCGTTGCATAAATTGATGAGACACGGATTAAAAGTTAGGATGTAGAAGTTAGTGAAGAGTGAGATATTTCTGTGCGAACAGTCTTCCACATCTCCATTGAGTTGTTTCTTGGATCAACAAGGAGATTTACACTTCTAGCACATTTCGATCCTAATGTACTAAACAAACTAATCTTGTATTCTCGCACAGCAACTAAACAAACACAATGTCCTTGAAGGTAATTCGCCATTTTCAGTTAAATGTACATGAAACCACAAAACAAAAGCGACTGATGGTGATTGATGAATCCTAGCAGACATTTATATCGTAACTAACACTTACTACTATACTACAAGAAGAACAAATCTAATTCAAACATCAAATTGGCAGAAATTCTCAAGCTATTTCTAGCTAGCAAAAAAATAATGTAATGTGTAAAGGACTAATGTACATAATGCACACACATCTCACTGTTAGTAGCTGTTTGGTGGTTAGCACTGTGCGATTTAGCCTAAACCGATATTTACAACAACAACAATATTTATGATTGCATTATTACGTTACTGTTTCCCTTACATCACGCAATGCTATAACCTCATACGTGGAAAAGCGTAACGTGCATGTGTATTTTTATCAACAGGAGCAATAGCAATATGTTATAATTCCAGCCAGTTCATTTGATCATTCTAACACTTCCACTTTATGGTAATGCCATTAAGTGCATGAACACGAAATGCCGGTAGAATATACACGACCAAGCTAAACACTTACATAACAAGAGAGTAACAAAAGAATAGTAAATCAAGCTACCTAAATAAATGCATTCTTCTAGTTAGTATCTTCAGAACAAGGACAAATCTATTTACATATCCACCTACCTACGTAAAACTGCGGATAAACAGGCAGAACTGTGTTATCTTTATTACATTATCTGGCATTTGTATGAATTGCATGATTTTCAAGTGTATAACGTGTAATATGATGGTGGTTCAGTGTGTGGTAGTAAATTGTGTTCCGGCATCATCATTATCCCATCAGCACAACGTGTAACTGTATCCATATTGCAAATGATACCATACCATATGGAATGGAATGAAAAATAAACTTCAGTTCTTGACAATACTCTATGCGAAGATAATAACAGAGTCTGAAGGATATTACTTTTACATTAGTATCACCTCACTCAACACTTTTATTATCCTTTGTAAAACTACCGACAGAAAAATTCAAACGATAATCGTAATTATTAGTACTTTTCTGTTCTCATCATGGAGCTCTAGAGGCAGGTCTCTCACCACAAAAAGTTCAAAGTAAACATCACCAATCACTATGTAATTTAGTACATACAAATCGTCAACTGTTGCAATATTGCATTGCACTTTTCTTTCAACAATATTGCTGTGTTACTGTTATTACACGGTTGTCGATTTAATTTTTAAAGGAATGAAAGAATCTTTGATGAAAACAGATTCATGTGTCAAATGAGAGATAATTCTATTTGGTTTATCATCGGAGGAATGTTTCTATTGTTCTATTTGTACAAAAGACGTTTTACGTTTCAAGCTACGTAAGCTGATGACACAAGGTGACCAAAAGCCTATTGGTAACTGACTAAATTGGATAAACGGTAAAACAGACAAGACTTTAGTTTGTGTGTAGATCCATGAAACCAAAACCCAAAGAGTGGTGTTATGTACTGGGACAAGCTCTTCGGATTCAGTTACATGACATTAGGTTCTCCTTGGACCGGAGCCAAAGCGTCAAACACACTTCACCAGTACACTTTGTTGTATGATTCAAAATATATCATTGTGCTTAACTGTGCTAACTCTAGCCGGCTCAACACAAAGCACTTTTACACAATACACAATAAACATACAAGTAATATATTGCGCACAATATATCTCTATAACTTTACAATGGGGATTAGTATTTATATAGAAGACAATACGTATAATACAACTTTGTACAGCGAATTGCAAAATCCAAATAGTACAACTCACATCAGAAGTGTCTAGCACAAGTAATATAAATCTATGAACAATCTATTATTGTATAACATGCCTGAAGTGAAGTTACTATGTGTGGGTCTGTGTTTATGTAGGTATAGGTATGTGGTTTGATTGTAGCACATTTTTAAGCCTTTATACTGAATAGCCACATGCAGCTTCTGTAACGTGGTGTGGAAAAGAATGTTTAGAAAAGAAATGAGATCCGGAAATGTCCTCTCTATGGTATAAAGCACAGTCTCCTACTTACGATCACAATAAAGCATAATCATAAACAATATTATTACCTCAAGTCAGAATTTAATGGAGTATGCTGCACACAATGCAATATTACGTTATGGTACGTACCTATACGACACAGTGTGTTTGTATCAAAATAAACGTATGAATTCGGTCCGTAGTACTTGGAAGTGGCAGTCATTTTATAAAGCCTTTGTGAATGTTGTATAACGCAATAGCACTACATACGAACAAGAAAATCTGCTATTATTCCTTTGTCTTGACCTGTCATGTCAGGCCAGCCCTGCTTTACTTATAGAGCCATAAAACAAATGTCTTAACCCACAGATATATTATTACAGACAGAACACAAATACCGTACTGGAATACCCAATGTTAAAAATACGGGTACCACTACCACTACCAAATTCTTGTAATGTATGTAACTCCAAAACCATGTTCTGCAAGTAATGCTACAGGTTTGGAAATGTTCAATATAATGAAACTCAAGTTGACAGCTACATTTCGTTAGTTCAGCTGTGCACTTATACAAGTGTACCTTGAGTCCTCTTTTTTCTGTGGATTCGATCAATGAAACGTAATTTAATGAAAAGGCTAGGACGAAATGAGTTGGCAAAGAACCGCTGGCAAAGAATATGTAGATAAATTGAACACGTATACAAGTGCATGCCTACTTGCCAGAGAATTACTGGCTGTATAGTTTTTGGTAAAGAACGTATCTATAAAGATTGAAAGCAAACCGAAGTGAAATTGAGTGACTGGCGACTAGAAACAGGAGAGTGGGACTCAAGCTCACTTGACACGATGTGAAGTTGAGATTCGTTGAAAATTTAGACATTTATGTTAACGTTTATCAACATGCATAATCTTATAGAAAGCTTCATAGCTTATACTGTAAACTATACGTAATATATATATTCATTCATTCTTGAACTTTACCACAAGGTTTACTAACATTGGAAGTTGAGAAATACGACGCCCGCGTGCATTAGCATAGTACACACACAAAACCAAACGTTAGGAAACGAAACTATTCACATTTCACATGCTATATAAGTACTTTGCAAGTTATGCTACACTAACTACTAGTAACTACGTACATTCTGTAAACATTTCATAATATGAGAGAGTATATATAAATGCAATCGTAATAACCAATTTCCTTACTTGTAAGAAGTTTCGAGTTTAGTGAAGCCAATTTAAGATCAATTTCTCTCTGAATGAGGGAGTCGCTTATTTGGCTGGATGTACGTGTCGTATTACTGACGCTTAAGTCAAAGTTCCACACAACAAGTTTTGTTTGCTTTGAAATCTGAGTCTTAATCTTACATGCATGAGTTTAACATAGCTAATGGTTGTAGGGAGATTTTATTCACTATACTCAGCAAGTTATACATGTTCTAGTCTAGAGAATCGTTTAAAAGAGCTATGTAACTACTCATATACACAGAATGCGTATACTCTTATTGACGGAGAAAACAATACGATGCAAATAAATTATCAATCTTCAACTTCCGCCGTTTTGTTTTCAACAAGCAGAGTTTATGATTTGTAAAGATTAAAGCTAATGATAAATATGCTTTATATTGTTGTTAGTAAAAGAGATAAAATCTCTCAAATTCATATGTAGCTCCCTTTCTTTATAAAGAACTGGTAGAATTTGCATGAATGTAATAATCAATCTGAATTATGTCCAGAATATCAATAACATCCTGTAAAACGACAGATAATTTCAAACAATACTTACAAGAATCACGACAATTGTAAAAATAACTTTACGCAAACCATAATGCAAATAAACATGTCTAATCAATCAGTCTACATATCCAGAACTTCCCCGTTTCTACATACGTTTCATAATTATTGTCAACAGAAAGGCCTAAATTGGAAAACACGATGCAACGTTCTCATGTTTACTTAGTCACCATTTATGGAGTGAGTACATGCGGTTTAAGTAGCCTGTTAGTCTATAGGTATATAATTTACTTGCAACATGAGCTGTAAAGGTAATACACAAACCAACTGTGATATCTACTGTGAACATGATTATTAGCTTAGCCTGCTCAGCTACTTAACTCCTCCAACCACACGAAGGATATAAGGTAGCATTTCCACACTAACACTCATTACTCATTCTATATTTGTCTTAAATCCTGACTCTTCAAATAAACTTGACGAGTCAGATGATTCTGGCTATTAAGAAAAGGTCTTCCGTCTTAATGGGAATTTCGTGCTTTTATTCTTTAGAGATTGTATGAGAGAGCAGAAGTGCCCAGCAGTACAACACCGTAAAGATAAAGACAGGAAAGCGAAAAGCATGTTTACAAAATCTGATCGACAAAAGAAAGACAATTCAATATACCTTCTCTCTACTAACTACTATTTACTTTTACTGCGTATTTAGTAGACTAACCTAGTCATTCATACTACACAGCAAACACAAAAAATCATGATGTGCAATTTACACATGTACAAGAAAACCTAACAATAACAACAAAACCGTATTTTTTCCATTTTGAATACAAATTACACACAATATATGGGCACATTTGGAAACGTTAAGTGTCACAGACAGCCATAGAAAACAACTTCACTCTTTTCAGAGTTAATTGAATAGGCCGTGTGATGTAACATCATGAAAGTCCTCTATAGTCCTCTCTATAGAAATGCAGTGTTTCATTTTATTTCTTTCTACCATTGTATCGCAAGAGATTCTTCTATTTATTTGCAGCACGAACTACTTAGACAAAAATGAGTCTACGTGAATGACACAATGTTCTCAAGTAAAACACTCTACCAGAATAACTTAGAAATATTATCATGAAGGGAAACTTTCCTATGTGTATGAAAAACTTCCATAAACGATGTAATGTATCAACCCTTAGTATTCCCTAGTATATAAATGATCCTCTTCGACATAGGCACTCAACTTAATGGATTAGGTGCTACTCCTACTAATAATATATGTCTTGTACTTACTTCCTTTTCCTACTAATCCTACATTATATATATACCAAACCTAAAAGTAGGTATCATGTCTCTGAGAAATTATACGCATCTGCAACTGCATTCGGATGCTGTATATTAATCAGTCGTTGAGTTAGCAACATATTGTTAGCATAGCACGATGTGCACGTGCCAAGTATTAAGTATTACTACTACTGGTTGCTATTAGTGGGTGTCTCAACTACTTCTCTTTCTACGGATGCATAGCATAATTAAGGAGTTAGGGAGTAGTAAAGTCATTCATAAGTAATACTGCAATTAATTATGACGAACTTACTCAACTTACACAAAGATATGGATATACGGTAACTCGCCAGTGATTTGTACATTCGATTTTTATTTTCGTCAAGTCGAGCTCATAAGTAAGTATAGGTAGTTTAAAACTCTTTTACAGTAGTAAGAAGCTCATTTGTTTATGTCCACTACACGACAGTCCTCGGAGGATTGTATACGTACTACTACAGTCAGTAGCACAATTTCTTTTTATTAATACACACTTTATGTTTTCCATTGGGAACCACTTTCGCTAATTAATTATGATGGCACAGAATAAATCTCTATTGTCAATTCAACTGGTTGGCTTGTAACGAAAGATGAGAAAGAGAATAGTACAATTTTATTATAACGTATGTCCAGATGAAAAATCAGTCATTTAATTTCAGTCGATGTGCAATGTACAATTAGTACTGTTTCACGTTACAAGTAAGATCACGATGTTTTCCTTCCTTCACAAATTGCCTTGTTTCCTTGTACATCGGAAATGATTGAGTCGATTTTTTTCTTTTCTGTAGTATAAAGCAAAATGCACACCGTAGACGATACCGGGCAAAACCATACAAACTGTGCGTTGCACGAAAGATACTACTTAAGTAACACAGACTCGTTTCTTAGAATTCAAATTGAAACGAAGAAACGGGAGAGTAGAACCAAACAGCGAGGGTATGTGATGGTGATGAAGACAGAAGAAGATGAAGAAAGCTCAAGTGAAGCAGCAGCAGTGGCAAAGCAAACGAAGTAGAAAAGTCGTTGAAGTGGTTGAAGTTCAGAGAGGAGCTTCTCCTGGAGAACTGAACTGAAGAAAGGCTTGACAAGCGAACCCAAGTTAAACCTTCTGCATACATGCAGTCAGCACACAGTCAGGCCAGGCAGACGCAAGGAAAGCGCTGTAAATTGTGCAATGTAGAAAATAAGTTCGGCTTTTGGTTAAATCTACCGTATGCAATGGAATAGTCCTGCACACGACGACATCATACAGTTGTGTAGTTGCCGAGTGCAAGGAATACTTATATACTTGACTATTCGAACTAACATGGTACAGAAACTGAAATTGTAACTTTTAACGTAATATGCAAAGAAAAGGCCTATAACAATTTAGTCGTCAACGGTTGCATTGCTTGCACGGGTTTATTTCTTCCTCCTCCTGTCGTGTCCCATAGATTACTAATGCCATTAAGTACACTGCAACGGAAATTCCACTCGACCATATACACACATACATAACTAAAGTTACCCGGATTGTCAAGACATGAAATACAAATCTTTTCTGTGTCCATGCCCCGTCCGTGGACTTGCCTTAGGTATTATACCTATGTTACGTTGCTCACAACATACTTATTTGCTAGTAAGCTTATTTTATTGCTTTCAGGACCCTACACACTCACAACAGTAATGCCTATTAGGTAAACTCCCGTATGTATGGAAGCTTCTTTAAGATATCATTTTAAAGAAAGGTATGCCGATGATATATTTCTAATTCAAAAGTTCCTGCATCATTCATACACTCTACAGTGAAAGTAAAAGCATGGAATCCGCCTACACATACATTTCAGTTTTATCGCCTTCGCTACCTTCCTCGACTGCGTATGTCAGAGCAAACGAAAAAACGTTTCTTTACCTGTCTGAACTCTGAAGAGTTCGGTGTTTCTTCCATAATGCACAAAGCTTAACTATAAATGAATGTTTGTGTCTACACGTCTGGATACGATGTAAGTAGTATTAAGTATGGAATACTTGTTCTACTATATTCTATTCGATTGAACATTAAACCTTCCCTGGTGAGTACAACTGTCGCCCTAAGCCTCGGAATTTATTAGCCAAGTCAAGAAATTGTTATTCTCTCGTAGAATATGGTTTTTCAGTTTTCTTAAGGATAGACACGACATTCGCTTTAGAGCGGCTTTAAGGGAAATGGCTTATCTCTACATGTTAAGAATAGACCTGGAAGGCCTTTTGTGTAAAGATACTTTAATAATAATAATGTATAATGGAAAAGAAAACACAGTGTTTCAATAGTAATCCACCATCACGTCACTCACTGCAGTATCTCGTTGAGATAGCATGATGATGATAAAGCAACCAAGAATGCTAAGCCACAGTATTTTATGATCTCTGTGGCATAAAACAGTATTCATAAGTAGAGAGACCATCTGAGACCACACTTAAGGAAAAAGGACATGTAGCGCACTAGATAGAACATAACTTCATACTATTCTGTATAGACTTCCTAGTGGAATCCTACTGTGCGTGTGTAATCGATCTACTGCAAATCAATAACCAAGCCACGAAAAGAGAGAACTTATTTCAAAAGGCTATTACTAGCAAATGTATTCCGTAAGGTGCGTATTCTTTCCTACATGAATGCGGATACAGATACAAACATGTTTTTACTCAGGGTACATACATAGTAGTTTCCATTACTTGTCAAGAAAATACATGGAGACAGGGCAGAGAATGCCAGGATGAGACTAGGTAGGTACTACACCGGGGTGTTAGTGTTATATTTTATACTTATGTCAGTAACATTGGAAATCATGAATCAACAACATCCTCCACCGATCTTTTTTGGTTTATCGGGGAATATAAAAATACCACATTCATAAGTATGTTCCAATACCAACAAGAGAGGAATTTTGGACTGTGATATACCGCCTGGCAAGTTAGTAGTTACAGAATGTTGGTAAACTAACCGTATATTTATCGGTAGATAAGTCAAACCACTCAGCTAAACGCAGTTCAAGGGGAAAATCGCTTTCGGTACGGGTGCCAATAATAAATTTATATGATATTGGTGTTTACGTAACGAGATATATCATTAGTGACTCTTGAGAGGTTATTTTCTGCACGAATGGGGAAAGATGGGTAATCAATATTAGAAAAAGCGTTTTATAAATAGAAATTACATCACGGTATTAGAGAATGTAATAATTTTACTTAGTATAGGTACTAGTGGTGAAAATGAAAAGCTGCATAGGGAGGCAGCTTGTCAAATATCCACGTAAAAAGGAATCTAACAATCCTTCGTCACTTTTTCTTCTCCCTTTCCCAAAGGAACTGAATGTATCAAAGATAAGAAAACTCATGCAAGATTAAGATTAAGACTACCACCACCACAACTGTTACAATTTACAAGCGAAAGACTACAATAATATTATAACTTCTATTACAATAGCAATAGCAATGCAGTACTCTGTTTCACAACACTCCTATAATAATAATGTACAAACAGAGAGCAGAGGGAGAGCAAACAACACAGAACAAAGAAAGAAAGAAACTTACAAGAAAACTTTTCGTTTCCCAAGATTGTTTTCTCCCCGTGGCCTGTCACGGTCTTTTCCTTTGCTTTCTTCTCCTTCCCCTTCCTTCGAAATCCCATGCACTCAATTTCAACTAGAACTTGAGATAACAATCGGACAAATAGACATCCAATCTTTCTAATGGTATATCCAAACAAAATGTTGAAACGATGAAACAGAAAAATAACACTCGAATTCACCAGTCACTCTACCCTGAACAAAGAAGGCGACTACAGCTGGGAAAACTCCACTGTGGAAAAATCCTGGGACATTGTTGGATGATCGGAGCAGAAAGATCGAAACAAACGATGTCTCATCGTGCAGTAACAGAACAGATAGTGAAACTGAAACTATATCGGGGTCATCTTCTCATTTCCTTAGTTAGAGAAACTAGAAAACATCTAGCAGCTAATGCACTGCACTTCCTTTGTACAGTTTTGTAATAAATGTGTGATTTAAATAAATGGGTTCTGGTTCGACACAAACAACCAACTGCACTTTCTGCCAGAGCCGATAATGTCAATTTTCATTTCTATATCTAATGTGCTGAAGCAACTGTGCAAATCGCTCAATACAAATTCGCTTTCACGTAGGGAGATGCACCATTCAAAGTGGTTCCATGTGAATTCAGTTAATTTATAGGCGGGGGACCATATTGCATGTCACCGTGTCACGGAGTTAATTTCAATTCTGTCATAATAACCCCCGGTGTATGTTTCTACTTTCATTATTACTTTAGGTACACCTGTGTGTGACCGTTTGCGTTTGTATCATTCGATAAATAAACGCAATAGCTTGCAATTGTAAAATCTCCGTTGTAGTACACTATTCACATGAAAGTGTTTAGCAGATCAATCGATTAATTTTAATTCAACCATAATGTTTGGAGGCTATAGATGTAGCAACTTTAAAAACTAGAAAATAAGCTGGAAACTAATTTCAATGGGTGTAGTTTGTTAAATATTTGGTCATTATATCACCAGAAGATCTTTGTTTCATACATTCCTTCTTCAAAACTTATAATCACTGCCATTTGCATTTTGCAAACAAAATAGACGTGTAATAAATACTCTGTTTATGTAGACTCAGATAAATAGCTGCAGGTACCTATATACTTGCCTTTGTTTTAGAATTTAGATTAATTATCTAATCAATTCTCAAAAACGTAATTGAATTTGCGAATTCTGTTGAAAGTATCACGTTTTATATGTACAAAATGTTCATGTACTTCCTAAAAGTGGAAATAAAGTAATTGAACCGTGTATAGTATATTAATTCCTGCCATTGTCCAATAACATTCCATTAACACTGTCCAACTATCCTACTTGACAACATTTACTTATAAGGCAGGTCAAGAGGTGCAAATTCATACTACTTAAAATATTGCACACATTCTACTACACAGGATAGCTTGTATGCACAATTATTATGGCCATAGCCATGGTTCATAATATCTCATTTGTTCTTTCACTATTGACATGTAAATTACAATAGGGGTACTGTACTTAAGTTTGCTTTGTTAGTCGCGCTAGGAGTACTATATAGGAAGTACCTCATAAGAAATTAATGCATAATGGTGTATCTATTTGATTATCTGTACATGGAAATGTAATTACATGTGTATATCAAAGGTGTACATTCGTACGTGCTATATTTTATTCAACATGACAAGTACATTCATCAAGTTAGATAGATTAGATTAGAACTGCATTGATTAAATTGCAATTCTTGCCAAAATGCCTTAACATCACAATGAGCTACTATTTTACAATTCCAGTAATTTGACGTAACGCTATAAATCTGGCTAAGTTCCGTCCTGCAATTGTCATTTGAAAATACAAAATGAAGCTCGCACTCTGATGAGAATGTATTCATCATGCAAACTAAATCGTTTTGTTCCACACTCACCCACATTCGAAATACCCGTATATGAACAACAAAGATGATGATGATGATGATGAGTGGATTTACATTTTCAGCTTCTAATGTCTTATTGTCATGATAAATATACATAAATAGAACTAACTATTTTGTTGTTACTCCTAACAAAGGACGACATTGGGATACTCATCTTTTATATTATTTCATGGTGATTTCCATTTAGTGTGATTCTGATTTCACAATGCTGCTCATTCTTCAACTGAAATAGAGGAATACCTATCTACCATATAGTCGAAAAGGATTTCTCATAGTAAACATTATGAGAATGAGCATTATAAACGAATAGAACATTTACAGTAGTGTAAGTATAATAACGTAGTGATTTTATGAATGCCTATACTAGAACAGCTTTATTCGATTTGAGTACGTTTGGCAAGTGCCTGTAGGATTTAAGTTGATTGTAATGCTATACAGGCGTTAGCACTGCAATAAAAACATGTGAGTAATATCCCATTCTCACTATGAATTTTATAATACTATAAACTGTAACTCATTAGTCCATACTCGCCATACTGTACATGTAAATTACTCGAAGCTGACCCCGGGTATCCATAACCAATCTACAAAGCTTCATTATGACCACGATAAAAATACACACCCCTCAGGGATGAAAGTCTATCCTAATCACATAACATTACCTTGGATGCATAACGATGAGATCTATTGATCGAAGGAAGCCAAACAAGACCAGCTTCGTATAAGCGGCGTGATGGGGCTATAAACTTTTCCTGTCCATATTGGTAAACACGGCTAAGAGAAGAATAGATGAGATCAAAGAGAACATGCTAAAATGTTCACATCTCTCTCTCTCTCTCTCT
Source organism: Pogonognathellus flavescens (assembly GCA_019776165.1). Classification (NCBI taxonomy): domain Eukaryota; kingdom Metazoa; phylum Arthropoda; class Collembola; order Entomobryomorpha; family Tomoceridae; genus Pogonognathellus; species Pogonognathellus flavescens. The sequence continues at coordinate 25,877 of JABASD010000402.1, forward strand.
CTCTCTCTCTCTCTCGTACATCGAATAATCAATTCTTAACGATGTATCTGCATGCCTCTGTTACACCGCCAGTATGATGTTCACCTTTGTTGTATTGCGGTTTCGGCTTGTCCTATCAATTGCACCTATCAAATTACTGAAAAGATGCGTTGCAGATGTAATCAAATGAGATCTGCCGTAGGTAGATGAAATAATCCCAATGAGAAAACAGCCTGAGGTTACTTTTATCTTTAATACGCTAAATACACACAAGTAGTAGCTGTAGTTCCACTTCCACTACCATCGTACTCTTCATCAATTAGTGTAATTTAACATTTATGTGGGCATAAACATAAAATGTAAGGCTACTTCATATAGTAGGCATGTGCAAAAACTACCACCAACAAAATCGATATGGGTCATCCTGGTAATTAAAAGGAATGAATTAGCTAACAGCTTTCACATTTTTCTGTGGACATCTTATGATCGTATATCTTGGCACTAATGACTAACCAAATTATGATAGCACCAACCAACCAGACCATCTTCTAAGCAATCTCTGTAAAAACTTTGTTCCGCAGTCCATAAAATTGTATTAATGTGAATTACAGCAAATCTAGGTAAAATACAATGCATGTATGTGGAAGTTTGTTTACAGGGTTTACAGAGTCTAAAGAGCATTAACCGTTCTTATAGATTACACTTTATAGATATAATATTTATTGTTTTGTAAGAAATATCCGTACCTTCCTCTGAAATATTAATAAGACCTGTGCACACATTATTTATAATAAACTGGCTAACGCCTATTATTAATCTTAATCTCATAGCTTCATTAATTACTATAATCTTATCTCGTGTGTCGTGATGTGTTCAAACTTTCATAAGACATTATTTATACTTACTAGTAAGGCTGCGTAAACTACCTAATGACCTAATGAAGCTGTAAAATTATTAGCAATATCTCATGCATGAATCTTATCTGCTAAATACGCAATACAGGCAAGAGTGTAGGTATTATACAGTTCTAGTAATGTGTCAATTTATAACAGCTATAAGTTTACTTTGTCCAACTGAACAGATGCCGGCGGATAAAAAGCAAAGAAAAACATCACTCTTTACAATCCAGATTTGCGCTCCTGTAACTTGTAACTTAGTATATAAAGTTGTCACAATAAATATTGATTAATTTAAAGCTTAGATGGGCTCAGGATGCATTTACTGCACACGTGCTAGCCACTTGTGCTACTATACGTATAACATGTCCATTTTCCACCACGGGATTACTACTACACATACTATAACAATTTCTTGTCTCAGGTCTCACTAAAACTTATTTATTATTTATATATTGTCTTCTTAACCTCGTTTAAACGTCTGGTTATGATTTAATAAGGTAATATTTGCTGGTAGGTAAGTTCATTGGTGTCATTGTGTAGATCGCCTTTTGTTTTAACAGGCTCTGACTTTACTTCACAGACATGTTATGTGGTAATACTATATATAAATCATGCCATTTTATTTTATGAAAATGATTAAGTAGCGCAAGCTATGGTTTATTGGTAATAGATAATATAGTAGACTGCTATATAAAATCATGTATGAAGGCATGTCAAAGGAAAGAGAATGTCAATTCTGAATTGGAAGGTTTTATCACTGCGTTGACTCTAAAAATCTCAATGTCCCCTTCTGTGTACAAGGAAATTCTCAACAAAAAGCTGATTTACTCTGAAGAGTTTTAAGGAGCGAACCAAAAGAGATTCAAGGTGAAGTGATAAGACCCATACGAGTTGAAAACTTAACACTTAACTATCAATCAGAAATGCAGCCAATGACACTTCGAAGTGATTGTAGTTCTATACTCTCGACTCGAATTGCATGCGATGATGAATGTAAGTACATAGTATGCACATACAAAAAATTTACAACTCTTAATGTTTGTTAGTAAACAGAGTATGCTTTTGTCACGAAGTAATATTCTGAGTAAAAAGCAAGGCAAGAAGAAGGTGTGAGGTAAATACTAGTTACACTAAAAGAATGTAATCACAAAACCCCAATATATTAAATAAGCAACGCAGTGTAATGGAAAGTTGTTCTCTTCTATAACTGTGCAATCTCCCAACTTAGCCAACATGTCAATTTAGCACTCAACACACACATTACGAATACTGGGTATACAATTTACTATTGTAATATTATAATTACGATGTAACGCAGGGTTGTTAGAGTAAAGATAGCAGTTGGGCAGCTCACCAAATGCTAATTTGCATTTCACTGTAGGTAGTAGGTATTCGAATTTCTCGCAGAGATCCGTTCAGACACACAATACACGTGTTTTCGCAATCAGAGTCGTAAAGCATATTGAAGATAAACATTGACAATATACACAAAGAAAGCGAATGTCATGAAGTTCTGCTCGTTGCACATAACACACAATACACACATAACAAACTAATTACGCCCCCACAAATCATTCCTATAAACAACTCTGTACTAGCGTTATTATTAATACTACTTATTTACAATTAGGTACTATTTGTTTATTTATAAATTTGTTTTCGACAAATCATGTTTACTTTCTATATGTATCTTAAAATAACCATTACTATTTAGTTTAATAGAAAATATCCTAGACCTATGCAGCTGCGCCTACATACTGTACTGTTTGAATCTACTGACTGAAAGAATGATAAACAGAATAGGCACATACATATTCGTAAATAGTTCATACAGACTAGTAGGTACTTAGCAGTTAAGATAACTTTGAGATTCCTTTGTATTGACCTGCATATGTTTGCGTAAATTAATTGTTTGCTTTTTAGAGTTAGCAGCTTATAGGAAGACTGACGTGTGGAATTTCCCATCTGTGTGCGAAAGTAATTACGCCTAATAACGAAGTTATTGTGTTACCCCCAAAAGTTGTAAGGAACTTTGTTATCTGACTGACTGACTGTGTGAATATATTATACTAAAGCCTTAGGAAAATAAATAAATGTAACACTACTAATTGTAAGTACAAAGTTTCTGCATCATGGTTACAATTAATAGTGCAGCTGGTGCTGATGGGGTTGTGTGTGACACAGTCTCTAAAAGTCATTCAGAGTATACAGTACTGACTGAGACTTTTACTGAACCATAAACCGGAAAACATTAAAAACGTCTCTTTAAATCATGGTTTTCTGCAATAAATACTACTTGCACTTATTACACAGATTGTTCGTAATATATAGGTGTACAATTCATCTTTATGAAATGTGTATACTTACAATACGTAGATATATAGGTATATACCTTGGGTATGCCTACTTAATGTTTTATAGCATCATTGTTATCAAAGTAGTGTCATTTATATCTGATAAGCAATCCAAGATATTGCGTTCTTTCTTTTCTACATTTAAACTAATTCCAAGAATAATTTAACTACTGTGTTCCTATATATATCCCTACGTGCTTATCATTACTATTATTAACTTTTAGTTTTAGGTAGCAACTCTGCATATGCATTAAGAGTGCGTAAGCGTAACAATTAAGAGTGCGAATAAAAGGGCATTGTTTATATATCTGTATAAAAGGAAATTTACAAGAAAACTACATTCACATTCTCTGTCCATAATTACACTACAATTTCTAGTATATACTTTGCATACAAAACTACTTACTTCTGCTATTCCTATTTGGAAATCTATTAAAACAATAATACAAACCAAATTACATGCAATATTGTTGAGAGTGGTAATAATCCTCGCTAAGTTGAATATGCTAACATATAGATATATTATAGTACACATTTTACTACTAATAAGTAATTATCTATTACGTGCTATGCTTTTGGAATGGGTAAGTAACTTTCGTTTACAAAGCTACTGTTTAATATTATCTTGTATGTATGAATGATACTTTATACAATCCTGCAAGCAAAACTTTAAAACAGTTTTTCAATTAAACCAAGATAGTTGCTTTCATACTATTAACCTGCTAAAGCGTATAGTTAGGAAGGTGTAAATATAAACACTATCACATAATAAAATGTTATCCCAAAGAGTTTATTCAACCATTGTACAAATTACATTAAAGGTGTAAGACGCAAGTTTCCAAGAAGAGCAGAAGGCATTTAACGATTTTTCCTTGTTATTTGCCTTCTTAAAAGAGCAAAATGAATCAACATTTCCAGAAGGTACAGACAGGAGTCATTAACATCATGTCTTTAATAGTCTTTATGAATTAGACATCCAGAAATAATAACTTATCTATCTATTTGCAATATCTTTGATAATTGTTTGCTCTCCACAAATGTCATTTCATTTCATTTGTGTTTGAGATAAAGCCTAGAATGTTATTACTGTCGCTGTCATTCATTATTAGATAGTCAACTCGCTTGAAATATGAACAAAAAGGATTTCTGTCATGTCCAAATACTTTTAAAAGTTGATTTCTTCACTTATACATTCAGAATACTTTGTTACAAGCCAAGAATAATATAATCTAGCTAGGTATCTACGTATTTGTATAGATTCGTTAGTGACTTGGTACTAAGCACTGGTACGCAGAAGTGTAATGAAATTATTCAGCATGCCATTTGATATTACGTCGTGTCTTATGTTGCTGTCTGCTCTTTCATGCCGTGCCATTTTACATACGCGAAGCACAATTGCTCGTGATTGCTCCAAAGATAAATCTACTTACTTAGTTAGCAAAGGCTAAGGCATTTTATAATAATATGCAAAATGAATGTATAAACGTTGATTTGCACTAGTCACCTAATAGTACGTGAAATTCACCCAAAAATGCAATGACTAAAGTATTTAGCAGACATGCATGATATAAGGAACGATAATACTCCAAATAATTAGGTACTATAGGTAGTATTTCATATGCATATGCCTATCTAAATAGTACATGCACTTCATGTCATGGTATTTACACTTGGTTGAAATGCTTTAGTAATATAATAATAATATTGGTACGGACAGGCACAGAACCCACAAACTTTGAGTAAAGTTTGACTGACTTGACATTTGCTGAATTCATTTCGCTTTTACAGAAAAAGTAAGTATGGCAGGTACTCAAGATTATTCTACTTTATAAGGCTGTCAATTTAATAAATTCGCAAAAATTTGCATCTTTTCTAGGAAAATGCCTGCAATTTTTACGAACATAAGTACCCCATTGATGTAAAGAAGGAAGTTTAGTCTGAAGGGTTGATTGCAAAGGAATGCAATTTATGAGATGAACAACAAAATCCGCTCAATTTCAATCCGTCATGGCATGTCATTATGAGTGATACTTTGATTGGGCTGCGAAGGCCAAAACTTCTAGTTGAAGTGGAAAAGCTGCATAACGTGGGTAAATGCCAACTTTTGTATGTCAGTAATGGAAGGAGGTTACTACTTGCACTAAACATAGTTGAAATGAGTTGTAGTAATGTTTTTATACCTCATAGGCATATTCTGCAGTTTGCTGGAGCTATGTATATATTAAAAGCAAGTCATGATCTTTCTCATCACTCACCGAACTATGAAGTTGCAATTTACAAAGGTTCTACATAGCAGAACTGCGTCACAACATAAAGAGCATTTAGTATTTGCTTGCAAAAACAAATTGCTTTCATTACCAATACAGAATACACGCTACAAGTATTATTTTACCTAAATGTTTATTTTAAAATTACTAATAAGAATTAAGAAAGTCACGATACCATAAGCTACACTAAAAATGTACAGATAGTCGAGCCATAATGCAGAACTGTTTAGAGATAGGCTATACCGGCTGTTATAACACAGGTAGGTATATCGTATGAAGTAAATGAAACTCTTACATGTAATTTGATAAGTATTTGCACATTTGCATTCTACCGGTATGCAAATTCACATTGCATATTATATATATATATATTCCCTTTCTTTCTTATCGCAATCTCACTATTAATATCACTTATTCTTTACGTCTCCTTCCAAGCTGAAATTCCAATGAATTGTTATACATAGCTTATAGCTTTTATAAGTATTAATACTTTTTAACACCCTTACTACTATCATGCCCTGCCAAGTATTTATTAATAGTAAAGCACGACTACGAGACTAACGGCGTACGCAAACTTGCCGAACCTCTTTTTATTGTACACAAACAAATGTGCTGTGAATGGTTAAAGTGTATATAAAGTTAACTTAAAATAATAAATAACTTTACACATAGTAAATAGTAGGAGTAAATGCGAAAAGCATAATAAGGTAGTAGTAATATTATTTAGTTATAAAAATTCACGTTTGCAAGTTCTTCTAAGTAAATTCTCAAACGAACATAAATACACAGCAGAGTACGTACGCTACTACGAGTACTTTTGCTAGAATAATAAATATGTTCACACGAATATTGTGCGCAATAAATTAGCTGTGTAAAATACAAATACACAACTACCGTACACATAACAATAATGCACATAAAGCACAGAGATTTTTTAAAGTTGTAACCAACTGGGATAGCTACTCCTGCCGTAATTATTGAATACCTATTAAAACTACTAGCACAGTTCTATAGTGCTGTCGATATGAGATGTCTTGAGTTTTGCTTGTTTAGTAATTGTGTATAAAGTTGCGAAGGGCTTACTTGGAACATTAGACACACATTTAATTTGTCCGACGATTAAATTCAAATCTAACCTTGTTCCAAATCAGTTAACAACAAACCTCATGCCAAATACACATAAAGTACTAAAAACTCTTAAAGAGCTAACATATCTCCTAGCTAGTACAAAACAAAAACTTTACTAAAGCCAGCTTTTGTGTTAATGTAACGTGCTTAATGTTTGTAAGCATCTACTTTTATATACTTACATGTACTTATAGTAGTTTAAAGACAGTAGGGAATTTGATAGCCACTAATTGATCTTTTCAAAGGTGTATGTCTGCAATCCCCACTCAGACTTCAATCATATTATTATTTGTGGTTTATGTATAGAGGGTGAGCATTTCAGCCATATTCATAAAGAGAGTCTACGTAGTGTATTTATTAATAAAAACATAATATGGGTTCCACTTTCTTTTCCACACGTTTTATGTTTCAATGAGTAATTCACACAAAAACATTATGACGCTTTAATGTGAATAAAATTTGAGTTTTTGAGTGCATTGGATTGTTTTGCAGTGTATGAACTGAACCGAACCGAATTACCACATTATTTTTCCTAAGTAACAATGCATGTTCATACTTCATACTACGTAGATGAGCAGACTTTGATGTTACATTACAATTTAAAATTAACCCTATTCTCCTCTACATGCGACAGCTAAGTTTTTTAATCTTTTAGTGTGCTCTCTCAGTTAACAGCAATCATTTCATGAACGGTACCCAAGACTAATGTAATGGATACGTGTAAAACATTAATTTGATCTACTATACATAGTATAATGTACAGCTACTCAATTGGATTTACGTTAGCGTGCATCTAAAAACTCCTTACGCAGTGAGTCTAGCAATGTGAATGAATATTTGTGCACCCAAACTTACACTAATCTGATCACATTACACTTAAAGTGGAAAGAATTCTTCAAATCTCAAAGTCAGAACAGAAGTAGACAGCTATATACATACTATTATGCAGGATTGCGTTTCAAACTAACAAAATGCATTCAGATACACCTTCCATACAAAATGTATCAGACCTGTTTCAAATTTAAGTGTATACTTTGCCTTTTTCTCATAATGTGGATGATATACCATAAATACCTATACCAATATTGTATGCACTTATACATCTTACATGGTGCCACGGATGAGTTTTTCCTTCGTACCTACAACACAAGTGTAGTGTTTCATGGAGATAAGTTGACTTGCTAAAGGCAAGCGAGGAAAAATTGAGAGAAGAGATTGACTTGGGATGAAACGAAATGGATGGCTGACTTTTGCCTGCACCGTATGCTGACTGAGAAAAACGATGTAGCTTACAATAAATGCATTGATACACACACAATCTCAACAAAAGGAGTAGAGCACATAGAATTGATAGTGATAGCAGATAGAACACGATATTCATGTACCTACCCGCTATATAAAGCTATAAGGATGATAAAGAATAGTTACTATAATGTGTAGTTAGCAGACGCGGATGCGAAGAAATATAATAAGATATATGTACAAATTATAACGAATTGGTTCTTACATTAGTTCATCTTTAACCAGCAAGAACAATAAGTTCAACCTTTTTACAGTTCATGGTAAACGTATCTTTTCTACTATAAACATGTAACTAAACTATATACCTACACACTGTACTTAATAAAGGCAGTAGAAACAAATGCTAAAATGCACACACATATTCGAATAATATTCTATAGCAATAATGCCTATAACTACTAATACTTCACAGGTAATGTTTCACACTACAGCTATTCTGATTACAAACAAAACCTAACGCAACGCACATACAGGCGTATGTTTTTTCGATCGGGCATTCTCTCCATTGTGTTTGATGATTGAAGAAAAGACGTAAGTTTCGTCTCGAGAGCTATCCAAGTAGAAATATTATTGTGCTGTTGTGCTTTTACAAGTATTAGCAGCGATATTATGTGTATGTAATGAAGCATTGAGTATGAAATGTGTTCTATGGTGAGTAATGCTGCGATAAGTAAAAAAATGAAGCATTCTCATACGCAATAAATACATCTTGATAGAGCGTTTTCTAATATTCACAGATATATAGGAAGATTTACGCTCAGCGTTTTTAGATACTATGATATGAGATATTATTGAATCCTAGAGACTATCATATTTAGACAACATTCTAAACAGTAATACCTATATCGACATAATATCAGTGTTACTCATAGCGAGTTTCTTTTTAACTGTTTACAATAGAAATATACAAGAGCTGTATATAAGAACATATGGAATAATATAGTATAGTGAATACAAAAAGAAAGGGCTTCACGTTCCCCTCTCTCACTTTTAAAAGAAGAGTTCACAATAGAAATAACCCTTCTAGTACTATGCTAATAAATATCCACCAGGCAAGGCGTGCTGAGGATAAGTAGAAGTGTTTGTGCATTTCGCTTCGCTCATTTACATTACAATCCAAATTGAGCCAGGCTAAAAAGCGAGGTAAAAGTAAATAAAATGATGTCTTCATATCAAAACATAATAAAAATATAAAGACAGAAAGTACAACAACAAGAATAGAGACAGGAAAGGATATCTTTAGAGTTTACTCACCTATTCACTTACTTTTTATATTTACACGTATGTAATGCAAGTGATATGATACAGTACATAACAATATTTCAAAATACTAAATTCAACAATACAATAAAAAACGAAACTCTTCCTTATGTTGTGTTATGTATCTTGTGGTATATCTAACAATTGCAGACGTTTTTAAGTAAATAGAATGTACACCTCTTTACGTATGGTTATACTCATTTCTCATGTTGTTCCTTTACAATCGCTTAGTTAATCTGTAGTAGTACCACACAGATCTCTGTGCTGCATACCTACTCTACCTGTATATTTCTGCAAATTAGACCAGAATAATTTTATGTGAGTTATAATGACGATTGTTATACTCGTGTATATTAATATACCTACTCTCTCGCACATACTTTTACACTTCTTGTTATCACAAGATATAATTGTAGTTATTTAGTTATTTAAATCTTTTTTTAGGATATTCATCTACTCTTGTACTGCATAACGATGAAAAGAATAGCATGTAGAATGCAGTATTACATAGAAACTAAAGTGATGTCCTGATAGGGAGTGTAAGAATAGTTGTTGTTAGTTAACAGGTCTATCTGTCTGTATGTAGAGAAAGGATTTGTTGTAATAACACCCCAGCCAGTACTGAAAAGAGACAGGTGTGCTTATATCATGAAATATATTATGCTCAATATACATTTAGTGTTACATAGTAGTGGATGTATATATCTAGAAATACATCTGTGCATTAAATGTACCTATGAATGCACTCTCGTCTCCTAACCTATTCTACTCATTATATTATTGTTACTGCAGCACAATGAGGACATATTGTAGACGTCTACATAGTTTACAAAGACAACTCTTACTTTCTATAAGTGCCTGTGCACTACGACTTTAACCACAACATTATTACCTGCAGGTTATAATGTGAATGCGAAGATTTACTTCTACTACACGATTCCATGCATGCGTAGTGAAACAACACACACTTGGAAATACACACAAAAACTTAATCCATCCAGATGCAACCAAAATGCCTGGTGGTAGTAGGTAATAGAAATAATATTATTGCTTGAAGCTCCGTCATAGTTCGTATACCAGCAGACTGCTAAATTCTGGCTGTAATTTAAGTGGAAGCACACGCTGTTTAAAGGTACATACAGAATACAGACAAGTAAATAATAATAAGCGGATGTTAAGAATCCAGCTTGCCGTGTGACATCACATGCACTGCTGGCAGACCGGGTCTTATTACTTGCTACAAGCAAAGGTAGTAATAATATCTATGTCTTTTAAACGTTCCAAGTAGTAGTAGGTTGCTGCTGTGTATGGACACAATCATGTTGTGTGTTTAGTCTCTTACTTCCATGGAGAGTGGATTAGGTCTTTATATTAAACAACACACACACACGTAATCAGTTTATTTCGTTCATTTCTAAAGAAACGACAAGGGCAGCATTGCCCTATGATAGTGCAACGCCTGTGAAACACACAAACAGTAGCCATGCAGAAGGGACAGTTGATACAGAGTGCTCTTTTCTCTCGTAGCTTATCCAATGGTTTCATTAGTTGTGTATGAAAACAATTTCGGGGAACACTGTACTACCGCCACACCTGTAAAAAATGGAATCCGGCTTTGCCTTTCCATTTCCTTTCCTCTCCTCCAGCCTGTTCACTCTAGCAGAAGAGTCGAACTGAACAAAATATATATCCATAGGGTGTAGGTGGTAGACACAAAATATGGTATGTGTCCACTATATTACGTTCTTCTATCATTGCATCGCTAAAAAGCAAGAGCTTTTTCCTGCAGCCTTATACTACAAAACAAGAACAACCCATCCACGAGGTATTTTTTATACACATTAGTAGACAGACACTATAACATACATCATCGGTATCAGCCATAGAGCAGATAGCACTGGCTAATGGCCAATGTGTTCAATGAAATGAACCCTCTCTTTTTGTCTATACAGTTATTAACATGCATTTCAGTTTTGCACCTACATCATCATATTACTGTAGTATTCTATATTTCAACTTCCCCTACTAATGTCCATTCATAATACCTTCCCAGGAATCGAATACGAAATCGTGGGAAATGAAATGTAAATAAATAGTGTCTAAATAATATATGGGCTGTAATTCAATTGAATATTTGCAGCGCTTTCCTAGAAGTAGCATGACGTGACGTGCAAATACAAGTTCCAAACTAGAGTCTGGTTGAAATGCATTGACGAGAAAAGGAAGTTGGCTTTATAAACTTGACTGATAACGAGTTAAAGTATAAAAGTATTTTTTCCCTCTTGTAATTCAATCATAAGATTCTTTAAAAAATATTACACAACATTTTGCAAGAAATGCAAGTAAGGGCAAAGTCAATTCTTTCTTATTCTATTAAAGAATAAAAATGACTCTACGAAGCGTAATTTTGTTGTGATGATAGAGTGAAGATGAAGATTAGCACTAGGCACTCTAAACGCATTTATAATGTGTAATTATAACTGGAAAGGAGAGGTAAGCTTAGTTAGTCAAAGGAAAGAACAACTGCTGCTTGTCTGAGGGACGACCGGACATTTTGCCAAGCGTAAAGAACGATTTAGCGATTAGTTTGCAGAATTGCCATTGTTTTTCCTTCCTTATCTAATCTTATAGCTACACACAGTATTATTATATCTTTGTCCATGTACAAAGATACCAGTATAGAAATAGGTATACCTAAACACATTTTACTATCCAGAACAACGTCTTGTTGGTTCAGGTTTTTCAAATTATACATTAACAATTACTTAGCTAACTTTTATATAATAAAATCTTTGAAGGTAAGTAAGCATATTATTATTACAACAAGACTCTACAAAACATTATACGCTCAAATGCATTTCTACTGACGTATTTCTACTTGTTAGCTATAGGTATTCCAGCATAATTTTATATTGAAATTCTTCTCATCTCATGAATATTGAATCAAGACTGAAGCAATAACTACAACTGGTTTCATAGACACATTCCAAGTTAATTATATTATATTTATATTATTAACAGCTATACTGACGACGGCATACATTAAACAACACCGTGTAAACACTCGTACAATGAACACACACACACATGAGAAACATTTTGCAAAAAGCATGTACAAGCGCCAGGAAGGTAATGTCAGTTGTAGAAAAACGTTATATGATAATAAGGTAGTTGTTGCGTTGCATTATATTACAGTGTTTGATTTATACACATATTTTACACTCTTTCTTGCATGTTAAATAAGTACAAATAAATTAACTTCCTATTGAAACACAATTTTGCCAATAGCCATCATTTCATATATATACTATATACAGAAACACCATAATGGTATAGACAATGCCGCATTAATATTAACTATAGCGCAGTAGTGCAAATCTATTACACAGTGATTGCTTCGCTGAACATGACAGTGTTGTATCTGTAGAAGTATGTACTTGCATCGAACTGTAGTAAAACGACAGTTAACACAGAGAGCATACATTAAAAAAGTAGTCAAAAAATCTACAACTACAAGTAAAGTGAACAAAACACTTGCAACAAGAGATCATTCAGCACACAGCATGAAATTACTGAAATTACAAACCTTTGCTACGCTGCAAAGCAAAGCAAACGTTTGTCATTGCTAAATTTTTAAGAGCTTTTACATTATGTATGCATAGCTATGGAAATGCACTGTATAGGTACTGCAATACATTTATACCACTACAGTCACTTCATAGATAAAAGGCATGCTACATTAAACGAATGAAACGCAGTAATATATAATGCGAGGATGGTATATAAAGTAAATTTATAAGAGATAGTAGTTGTAAGCAAAAGTCCATAAGACACACCTTGTATCACGCTGTGTGTCTTAAAGTTGTAAAAAGCATTCTTTCTTGCAAATAATTCACCATGGCTTAACAAATATCCACTTTGAAAGCAAAGGACATTTCTACATGTTTTCTACGAAAGACTGAACGTCTGGATAAAATAAGTCTTACCACTTTCTCGAAAAGATTCTCCTAAAGAACTTGAGGCAGAAGCGACATCCGAATTTTCTCCATTAGCAGTGCTCATGCTACCATTGGCTACAACGGTGTCTTTCATGTTTAGGATGAACAAGATGCTGTTTTTCGACAAATCCTATTAATAAATATACAAACACCATGAAACATGCTATACATATTAATACAATTGATCCAGCTGTATATAAACATTAAGCTCTTCAAGCAAAAAAAATTAATGCATTTTCCGCTGATAAAAATCATATAAATAATATAAACCATTAAGAGCAAATGTAACGTAAGTGTAGGTTAGTTTTTCATCTCAAAGGATTAAATATTAACAAATAAATATCGCATGCTGAAATAACGCAATCTGTTCTGCAGCTCATAACCTCACTATAAAACTTAATGGTATTGTGGAAATCCCGTCAGAGATTGCCTGACTCCATACTTAATGGAAGCTTATTTGTACAATACTTCCAGTAATCCAGCAGCAGAGAGATGAATGAGAGCACACGCAATAATAAAAATAAAAGATAAACAAAAAACAACCTTGGTATACATTTTCACCACAGTAAACTTGAGATACACACAATAGAACGAGAATAATAACTGTTTGGACGAATTTTTATTTGTTGATGAATATTTGAATTACTGACACACTGAGAGTGAGTAAAACTATAGCGTTCTTTTATTACGTATGGAAATTGCACGTATAATAAAATATACGCACTTAAATTGCTGGGAATAAATGTATCTTTAATAGCACTGCTACACCTGGATACTTGAAAGTGTATACAAAAATGTTTATAATGACTGAGCAAAATATGCCTTCAAATCAGTGATATCCCGTCAAATAGCAATTACACACTGATTGTGAACACTTGAAATGAAGTGGATGAAGTCAACACTAATGCGCTGTTCAATTACACTAATAGTTATAATCAACTACCTCTAATCATACAATAAAGCATACCTACAACTTATAAGACGAAATCATAGTACTGTGATAGGCTATAAATAAAAATGTAGATAGTAATTCATGTTGTTATAGCGTAGTATCAAAAATTCCATTGTAGTCTCAATACTACAAAACCAACGACAAGATCTGGTTTTGGCACGATACCTAAATGTATGTTGAAGAGTTTACAGTTTATTGAGAAATACAATTCAACCTGTCTTAGCCTAACTAACATCTAAGTAATTTCGTGCAGGTAAATCATTAACAGGTAAATATGTAGGTGCAGCAGCATTAAGTTAATTGCTTATTAATAGAATTGCTGAAATGCCGCCTCTTGTCAGAACCTGAATCTTAAACACACTTTTTCACTACCTGTTTGCCTATTAATGTCATTTCGGGTGTTTAAAGATGCGTACCTATTTACACAGCTAAAAACCAGAATATTATTTCAAAACATGTTCAATATCTCTTTCATTGGCACAAGACACTCGTTTCCAGCCAAAATATGGTACGAGTGGAAAGTTACGAATTGTAAGGTTAATTATAGTATTAGTTTATTTAGAAAAATATAGCCGATCTAGCAAATAAAATACATGTAACGATGCGTCTGTCTAAATACAAATTAATAATGATGTAGTATTACCTACTTACAAAATTGTACATACTTATAAGAGCTGCAATTTTGGTTTGGATGGGATACTTTCCTTGCTGTTCTGATTTCTATAGAATACTTCTTCTGCGTCTGGGGTACCAGACAGAGGAAGTATGTACCTATACCTACCTAATATTTATGATATTTCATCGAAAAGTTGTCGGAAATATTACACGCTGTAAGTAGTGCATTTCGTAAAGCTTAATAGGTATAGGTATCTATTTAACTTCAATAAAATCAAAAATGGTTCAGTTCCTGTCTTTACTATGTATCAAGTACTAGTGTATCATGCTAAATGTAATGTTCCGAATAATTGTTTTCTTGCGTGCAAAGCGAGGAGGTTCCCAAGATCATTTATCATTCACCAATACCTTCTGAACTGTTACTAAAGATCATGATAATATTTCACACGCGTAATTTTTGCATGCTTGCATATAAAATCGTAAATTCAATATTATTGCTCTTCGTGTGCAAAATGAACTCAGCTAAACTTTTAAACAGTTTTATTAAGTAATATTTTTATGTGAATGCCTGCGTGTGCCTATACCTAATAAATATTTCATTTATTTTTGAATGTCATTTTTTAAATAACTGTCTAATACCTTATGCCCGTCTTCTTTGCGTAAATATACTACCTATTTGTAAAAGTTTGTATGTAGCATGAAATGGAACTCTTCACACAAAACAGGTATCACAGACATCTATTCGGTCTTCATTCATATTCGTACGTAGTGCATAGTGTGACTATTATTTCAATACAGTAGTGTTTACTAAACGTTTTTTTTATACAATTGTAAACAGTAATTTTAATTTTAATATTTGAAGGAGATTTACTGTGTAAGCGAAATTTTATATAGACATTGGAAATCGGTCATGTGTGAGTATCCATTTCTAATGTATTTTTGATAATAAAGACTAATCGGATCAATACGCAAGTGTTTCATGCAAATATTATAGTAAGACAGCAAAATAAGTACCTACACTTAAAATGTATGGAATAAATAATATCTGCTCTACATTACACAAAATCTCACTTTTTGCCAAAATATTTATATAGGTACAATGTTTTCTTGGAAGTACAGAACCATGCAGAAGTGTCCATTGACACCAACATTACTCTCCATTTATTTCTATTCGAGGATTAGCACAGGAGACAAGGAATACAAAGGTAAAGTGTAGTCGTGAATTGTCATTCGCGGACTGTTTGCGAGTCTATACAAAGTTTATTAATTTCCAAAATTCCGAGAATGAAATTCTTGTTAAAGGGTCAGTCTCTCTTGATGCTTAGGATATAATGTACTGAGGACATGCAACAAAATGTAAGAGCGTATCACGTTTTCATTTCACCTAGTTGATCTAATAATAGTTTGTCAAGTAGAATTACCTGTTCTTCCTCAGATTCCTTTTATATGTTTTATCAATTTTAGCGTGATTCCCCAATTCTATTCACTTTTTCACTGTCAAACATTTATACAACAACGAAAATCACAATCCGTCTCAAGAAGCAGAAGATGTATTCTTGAATCATGTTCAAAGTAAAGTCTCAAATCTGAAGCATTAACTCCTTAACTGTTTGTAATTTAGCAAAGTACTGAAAGTACATATGCGGACAACAAAAAATAATTGTTCAGATCTGTACACTATTCACGTAGCAATACCTTGACAATTTCACTCAAGGTTTTGTATGGTATTAAATAACTGAACGCAAGGTAAATAGTAAATTGCAATGCGTTATGTTATTAATGCAATTTCATTCAATGTTACTTGTCGCAATGACACGGACAGACTATCTATACTTGTTAAAACTAGAAACTCAATTCACTCAAAAGCTTTTGTAAATTAACTACGTGTACCACAGAAAAATTCACCGGAAAAACAAACAACAAAGTGGTTCTGTTATATGTATTAAATGTAAACAAAAGCACGTTTCTGATAAATCAATCACATAACACCACACAAGAGATGAGAATATTACTGGCACCACCCAACGATAAACCCAAGATGAAGATAGCGTTTTAGACCTATAGGTTGCGGATCATGAATTCAGCTCATGAGTTGGTAGTCGCACCTTAATGTCAAACCAGCATTGAAATTCCCAGCACGAGTAAACCGACAGAAATAGGCAAAGAATTAGTTGATTAGTACAGTTTCATAAATCCTTAATAATGCACTTTCCTCGTAAATCTTGCACTTGCATGAAGTACTAATGTGTCTAAAATAAATTCGCGATCCTTAAAAGGATTAATTTCAATGAAGCATCTAAATGCTAGAAACGAACTACAGAGACCTTGATCCTAATTCCGTATCTCCAGCGTTAATGTTATTGGATTGGCAAAAACTGTTTCATTGATTGAAATCACAGTGCAAATACTCGAAAGTGAATCAGATGTAATTTTACCGTTAGTAACAAATTTAACCAAATACTTCAGTTATTTTTTAATGCTTCAGTATTGACAATGTCAGCATAAGAGAGAGACTTACACAGACGTTTCTGCTTAGCTTTTTCAACTGACCATGCACATGCACTAACTGAAAGGTTTTACGTAGTTCTTCCTGCACCACTTATTGTTAATACTGAGACTCTTCTCTGAAGAAGCGACGACAACGAAAGTTTCAAAGGTTTACGGTATATAAGAAAGTAACGTTGTTGAGAAGCAGATGATGGGTTTAACTCACGGTTCACGTTCTTTAGCAAAACTCTGAAGAACGACTGATAGAACATGCAACTCAATGTGATGTGTTGTGTTGTTGCGATGTGAGTTGAGAAGTTGAGAGGGGAAGCTGTTTTGTTATATATTACATGTGTATGAATGTGTACGTACTATATGTATATACAATATGCATGAATGTATTATATGTATGATTGTAGTTTATGTGGATGATGTTGTATTGTATTTTATTTTGTGTACATGCAACTTGACGTAACTTAATGTAACAACTTGCTTACCTGTTTGGTTTTACTACTCTACAACAGTGAACAGCTAACAATAAGACTAAGCTTTTGTCGATAAGGTTTCTGTACAGGTAGGTACTGTATATACTTATGATATTGCTGTGTCTATGCTGCACAAACCACGACAAGACTCAAGACAGGTAAATGTATATGGAGAGTCGACTTTTGTGGTGAATTCCCTTTGGGCCTTTCGCAAGTAAAACACACACAATAATACGCTTTGCTCTTTATCAGCTCCTTCCTCTTTAAACTTTAAAAGCTCTGTCTCCCTGCCTTGCTATACTGTATAATAGTTTGCATTAACTCTTGTCAGTACATCTTGTTGTGTCCTCCGTATTTACTAAATGCATAAAATTTTGATAAAATTTAGAATTGGATTTAATAATATATTGAGATTCCAGTAAGACATACTAATACTAACCCACTGGAAGGTTGGACGAATTTTTACATGCATCACTGTTTTTTTAGATAAGTTATGAAGGTACAAGTGTATCGCATTTCTTAATCTCGTCATGATGTTATGAATTAGCAAACTTTTATAATGAGAAGGCACTTTAATTATAATAATTATTATGTTCGTATCTGTAAATGGTCCGATTTTATTTTTATCGTTGGCACCAACAATACAAGACGCAGATACTTTCTTTCAATACAAAAAACATAAGAATTAGTACAATATAATATTACCCATATGTAACGAAGTCATGCGGTCATGCAGGAGCATTAATAACGAGAAGTATTGTTGTTGTTGTAATAGGGGTACTTAAATAAATAAAAAATGATTAAGAATGAGCTTATTTTGAAAAAAATCATTGCGCCATTTGTTTACAGTCCAGCAAACAACAGTCCAAAACTCATGCTTACTTTTATGTTTCCATATCCTTAAAACATCATTGCTTTTTGTTTACTTCTATATCAACACGGCATTAATTCTCTCTCACAATTTAAAATGTGTAATTGATTTTTTATACTCCCACGCATGACTGTGCCTTATGAAAAGTTGAAATGGTACGTGACTGTTCACACTGTATGGCTATTAAACCAAAAAAGCATTTTTCAGACTTTTTTAAATCAGGCTGAAAGAAAATAATAATTTATACCTACTTACACTTATACGTACGTACATTGTAGTAATTACCATTATTCATGTATTTACGCCCATACATATTTATGGCATTAGAAAGCATGCATTGTTGTTGTTCCATGAGTGAGTATTTAATTAAAATCTCCCGACATACTTGCCAGCAGCTTTTTATAGTTTTTATCTCGCCCGGTCGACCTTGATGCATAATTCTGGAATAGGTACTTAGTACTTACACTTCATCCGATGTTGCACGTAATATCCCATTAAAAATCTCATACACTTAAGTTTGACAATGAAAAGACAACTGCCTTAGGTGTGTAGCTAATGCTATTCTATTATTAAAACAGCCATACAATAACAATCATACCTTTATGAAGTTGATAAAAAAAGATGTAATAATATGCAAGGAAAGATGACTGAAATAAATCATGTTGCATCCGTAATTATTGTCAAAACTAATTAAGAAGGATAAAGAAGTAAGGTTATAATGATGATGTTTATAAGTGTGCAATAGAAGGATGTGCTAAAAACGCACAAGAAAAGAATTAACAATTGCATGCATGGGGTATGAATCAAGTATGCCGTGCAAATCAAATTTAACACTTTGAGTACTGCAATTTATGCTAATGCTAAAGAATTATACCATAAAATTCAAAGATGATGCATCATGAGATCTTCATGATATATTACAGGATTTCTTGTATTCTTACATCCTTCCAAATAGTATATGTCATAAAATAGATGTCTTTTAATGTACTTATATTTATATGATGTGTAATAAGAATGAACCAGAAATATCTCATAATTTTGCACTAACTTAGCTATGTAAGTATCAAGCTTTGTCGGCTGTAAATCCTGTATTGCTGTCTTCAAAAATTAGACTATGTAATAGAGGCTTTTAAGCCACGTTTATACTAGGCTTAAGACATTTGATATTTATATATTTTCCAGCTCGTTTCTCGTTTGTGAGGATATAATATTTATATACAGAGCATGCATACGTAAGAAAGAATAATGCATTTTTCAAAAATACCATTAATAAAAGAGACAAACCCTTGTAAATTCAACCAAGTGTAAGTCATAGCATAGTAGTATTTTATAGGAATGAAATCAATATGTCTTTTTCACAATAGTACCTAGTGTTCTTAAGAGAAATACCAACTTAAGTTAACGAACTTTAGAATGAAGATGCGTAAACTTGTGTATTGAATTGAACCTGTCTGCTATATAGAGGCAAATCATACTCGTTAAGCAACAGTTCTAAGTTATAATTCAATATACATACATAACATTCAGAGAGTGAACTAGACTTTTCAAATCTTATGTGATTGGAATGTAATACATAGGTAGTAATAAAATAACATTCAATGTGTATGATCTCTTTAGGTATGCATTTTAAACAAGCTACAGTAGAAAACGCGTAAATAATATCAACAAGACGCAAAATGAAACAACTTGATACAGTTTATAGTATAAATGTTTGCATCGTACAATGAACAGTAGCTCTTTGCTGTTAGGCGGATATAAAAATGATGATATACAAGTTTAACTGGTGCCTGTAGACTTTGTCTGTCGTTTCCAACATTTCTCATGGGTAGCTCAAAGAGATGTACATGTCGAAAGTCGAAGTAACTGCTGTGCGGAGTCCGGACTTAATCAAATAGACAACATGCGACTGATGATCGGCTTTTATAAGTACATAATGAAATTAGTTATTCTGTGTGAATCTCCTCGCAGACCTTTTACATGACAAGCTCTATTTGTAAATCTCATCTCCCCAATGAGTTCTCACGAGTTCACTTGTTGTATTTTCTCTGCTTTAGATCCTCTTTCATTTAGATGAAAGAGATTTCAAAACATAGCTCAGATTTTACAACACGTTTAAAGATTTTGCTTTAAAAACGCGTATAATACATACAAATTGTGATTCTAAAACTTTTGTGTAATGAAGTACAAAAATACGAAGGTGATTCTTTCCATGGCGAGCATTGTGTGTAACATCCACATAGAATATCCAATTTCTAATGGTTATTGTGGCTGTGTTTAAGTGTACACTTTTAATGCGTTCATAAAGGTTGCATAGATTGCTTAAAAATTGTTCAATAGTCAAAAGTGAGACAGAACTACCTCTATGCGATGCATAATCAAGTCAAAATTTATCTAGTCCATAATCCAGAAGGAAACGCTCACTCACATATGGTAATCTAATGTACTATGCTTGGCTTAGCTGCTACTACTGCCTGCAGTACTGGTTGTCAACCTAACTTTTACCGGTAAAATAGCTGCATGCAAATTACATACTTTGCATAGTTTAATTCTTATAATGGATACTTTAGCAGACCTATAAGATAAGAATACTGTTAATCTCTAAATGAAGAGACCAGGTTTTACAATAAGATGCCAGTAACCGTAAAGATAAATTATACTGATCAAATACGAAGCTTATAATATGATATATTATATGGCTTATGAAAGTGTTGGCCTTATAGATTTGATAGATATGTAGTAAACAGTTCTAAAACTAAAATTGATTTACAAAGTACATGACTTTATTTTACTTCAGCATTAATTTTAGTAAAGGTAGCACCGTAATTTATAAACACTTAAGTATTCACACCCGATAAAAGGCAATTATTATAAAGGAAGACATTAGCATATTATATCATCGGTTAAAAAGGTACATCAAGTAGAACTTTATACATTTATTTTCCAATCATATAATGTAGTCAAATGTAAATCGGAATATGGACTACGGATAGGTAAAATATAAATTATGAGATATTACAATTACTGCACACAGTAAACATACTTTTCATTATTATTACAGTTTCAAAGTGTCAATCATTTATATATTAAATGTATTATGTAGTCGAGTATGGTATACAACACACGTTTGTTTTCTTTGTTTCATTGTAGGAATTCATTTTACCCGTCACCAAATACAATTGATTGGAGTTATTTATACAGTCGTTTGATTGATCGATTACGTATGTACCTAATTCTAAAACTGAAAATGAATGTAAGTATAATATAGCACCGTACAGCCACATAAAGCTAATACATTAATGTGGCGTTTTATAGCAATCATTAACTTTCTTCTGGAGGGTTATTGTAATACGTAGCATTGCTCTATTGGTTTTGGTTTATATATTATCCTTTAGTTTAGCAAGACATCAAGATTATTTGCATACTTCGATTTTAGATTGTTGGGTGCAGTTTGTAGGATTTGTGAATTGTTATTTGTGATTCCATAATACTTTCTTCTTCTTTTTCTTCAAATGATTTTTAAACAAAGATACAAATGATACCGAGAACTGAATTAGGTATATTTTTATTCCCGACGATTTTCAGCAATTTCTACTAAATTCAAAATGTCTAACTAATTCTCACCATGAAACAATTTTATGTAACTTTGTCAAAAAACTTTTACGTCAAAATTTTTGTTATGTCTATTTTGTCCTTATAATACGTACATGGGTTTTATACTTTCGAGTGTTTCGAATTCGAATACTGTTTTTCACTAACATCTATAAGTGGCTTATATTGCATGTAACTGTATACACTGACCTATTCGAATACTTGGCCTGACAATGTGCATGTTAATTTCATTGCTTTTACGAACAATACGAAGGGTGCGAGTGTAACAATGTAATTACTGCATACAAGGGTTAATATTTAACAACCCTTAGCGAAGTGCATAAAAAGAATGGTTGTGCTTAGAAAAAATTACATACATATTAGTCTTAATTGACTTGATCACACAAATATATACTTGACTGACTTGACTTAAGCACACTGACTATACTAAAAATCTGCAATATCCCTCGGACTGAAATGGATTTTAAACTGCTTTAGAAGCTGCAATACGTCTAGGTCGAGACTAGGAAGTATATCTGACAGAGAATGTCTGTTTCATCGTTGATATACGTTTTGTTTGGATAGGTAGTAGGTAGCCCATTCATTTCGCAATGCCTAAACACGTGTACTAAACTCGGCGTCCACAAGGTTTGTAAGAGCAAACACTCCAATTCGATTTAAGGAAGCATCAAATATTTAAGTTAATCAAATAAATTTTGCTATTGCCCCTCCGAGACCTAAGAAAATGATGAATAAAGCGAAGTAAGTGCAATACAATGATCCGATACGACGCGAACGTCCTGGCTCACTGAAATAATTGCAGAGCTGAAACAGAAATAAAAAATATTATTAGCAGTGGTATAAAAGCATAGAATATTAAAACCAAACTTATCGCATTTACTATTACTATTTAGTACGGTCAATTACGCCGTGTTAACTTACAGGCTTTAGGCTGGCGGCTAGCAGCATGTACTTTGCTTTAGGATTAAGATTCGGAATAAAGTGAACACACATCGTTCTGTCTTCAAAATCCAAATTCAGCCATTTTTTGTAACACATTGTGCCAGTAGGTGTTCCGTCCAGATTCACGATGGCCAGAGTGGCCGATTTTGACTTGCGGGAGAGACAGCATGTGCAAAATGGAATCCAACTACTGCGAATCTTTAATAACTCCTTCCACTCATCGCGTAAGGTGTAACTACCATTGATGTGGTGAATCTGTGTAAATTTTAGCAAGCCTCCACCTTCAACGTCACAAATTTGGTTCTACAAAACAAAGATTAGGTGATTAGGTACAGTACATTCTAATTATACTAATTAATGACGATCAAAACTCTACGTTATATATTGATTTTCAATCTTTTCAAAAAATCTTTACCAGAAATCCCTTTGTGGAAAGTGTTATAACACCGTGGCCAACATCAGTACTAATTACAAAACTTTGTACATTTGCTTTGTCGCGACAACGTCCCATCCTCAAGACTGTTTCTCCGAGTCCATTCAGCACGTCAAATATTACGTCAATGTCGTAACTTGCAAAGGGCTCCGGAGTTGATTCTATTGGATTATCGACAGACAGTTCATCAATATAAAATAACCGTTTCCTTTCGCTTAACTAATCAAATCAATCACTAGTTAGGCATCACAAATCATTGGGAGATACAACTAGGACATTGACATTTATTTAGTTTCAATATGCGTAAAAGTTAACCGTTTGGAGATAGAGGTGGACATTCTCTGAGATACAATTTATCTGTGCTGCTCATGATTTCATCGATCTTCTCCACGAAATTCACAGAATTTTCACCTCCAGCATCTGTGAATTTAAAACTACTTCTATTAATAAAATGCGCAAATTAAATATACACCTGTACGTACTTAAAAACATGTTCATATATGTGTATATACTTTCATTCAACTTTTACTATGTTTGTCTTTTATATTTTTATACAATATCAACTTAATCTTACTGATGCATTTTACAAACCAAGCTGTTCCAGATTTTGAATCATTTTGGATGAATTCTGAATTTGTTTCCAGATCACCCCTTCCCCTTGAAAAAGCGACAAAATATTGGTAATAAAATACTTTCACCTGCCTTTACGTTCAGCGGGAGAAAGTAGCACAACTTTCTCTGGTTCCAGCGCTGATTCAGACTCGTCTTGCAAATGGTTTGAAATCAAATCCGGAGTATTATTACTTGAAAATCGGACATTTGTATTCATTTTGCAATGTTCCCTCACGAGATCCAGGCGTAACTGGTGGAAATGGCCAATAATCGGTCAAGATGAAATGTCGGACGGTTTCTGCAATGGAGAGTGGTGGTTGTTGGATGGAACGGGAAGACTATGAGATTTATGGGACAATGAGACGACACTAGTGGACACTTTTATCAATTGAAGCCTAAAAAGCTCTCATTTATTTTTTGTAAACACACAGATCATATTGACAATGATTAAATCAACCCGCTCTTTTGTAGTTTCCGACATTGAGAAATTATGCCGCCAACGTAATTTAAAGCCGCGCAATCTTGAGACGATCAAATTTTCGGGATATTAGGTAATAATAGTTTCATTTTTTTCTTTTTTTCAAATTGAAATCATGTAGAATCAACATTTAAAAACCTGCAGTAATTTAGTGGGTACATTTTGACCGGGTGAGGGACATTAAAAGTAGTTATCAGTGGATAGGATTGAAGGCCGCTTTTGTATGTTGGATTCGTGATTGTGTGAGTTGTGTTTGTTTGGTGAAACTGGTGAGGGTTATGTTATGTATGTCACATTACATTTAATTGTGATTCTAATTTTATATTAGACTTATCGTAAGAAGCACATCTGTAAACCATTCCGCTGATTAATTCAATCGTCATCGCAGTTGGCTGGCAGTCTTGATCTTGAATATTGTAACAAGAGAAATAATATCATTATTTAAGAGTTCGTCCAAATAATCACACATTTAATTTGACTGAGCAATGGATGACGATAAAGGAAAGTTGTAATGATTCACCCTCAAAACACTTAATTGGACATTGAACCCACTCAAGAACTTTAATTCTTAGATTGCGTAAGCACAAAGATTTCAAATCAGTTGATTACATTTTCTTTCTTTTTTAAATTAAATCGTTAATAATTTTAATCCAATTTATAAACTATTACTAACTACCGTTATTTTATGACTATCATTTGTTTTTAGTTATTTAGATAATTGCAGGGAATTCGGAAAGCAATTGTTAATGAATTGCCAAAATAAGTTGGGTGAAAGTAACACAATTGACAGAGTTTAAAGAACAACATCGCTGCGGTATAATTAAAGTAAACTAATTAAGTTATTTACATTTGCATTTGCAAGTGACAACAACAATGTTCACTTAGGTTAGAAAATGGGAAGTAAAATAGCAATATTAGAAGTTATTAACTTTATAAACAAAATAGAAGTAAGCTAATAATAATATTTCTTTATTATTATTAGCTGCAAGCAAAAAACGATACACAGTTGCATGTGATTCTAAATTAGTAATTTGATATTGCTACTGAAAATAATTATATTTTTTAAGTCAATATTGATTATTGATGCTTGCAGTTTATAAAAAATCTTGGGTTCTGAAGGCTGAAGCTGAACGTAAGAGTAGTCACCACCTTTTTTAACAAACGCAAAGGTTAAAGACACAATAATTCATAATGTTAACTAATCACCATTTGTCACTTGTTAGGGAGAATCATTTTAATATAGTCATGATAGTTTATATTTGTTGAATAACAATTTCATTTCTATACCATATAAACAAAAATTCAATTTGTATGTATGTCTTTCTACTTCATTCACAAAATTGGTATATTATTTGTTTTTCAGTTGGCCGTCTGTTATTGCTAGTCGATGGAGTCAACCATATCTTAACCCACCAGACCCACCCATTAATTACTTCCAACTGTTCCAACTAACTAAACTACGGTAGTTAAACTACCTACCTGTATCTACTGTGCATGTAGGAGGGTGAAAGACTTCCGAACGAATTTCATTTTGCCCAATTCCTTCATGGATTCTGAGAAGACAAATTCCACAGTTGTGTTGGATAAAGATAAAAATGAGCTTAAAGAAAAAGATCGGAGTAGGAAAAGATGGGAAGAAAATGGATTTGAAGAACAGGTCGGTTTGAGTGTATTTCATTTGTTATTTTTGTAATTTGAATCCTCGTTATATGTGATAATAATAGAGTTAACGTGATAACGTGTTGTTTTATAGGGTGGATATATGGCCGCAAAAAAGGCTAAATTGGAGCATCAGTTCAATGAGTCAGCCAGTGCAGCAACAATCCTTCCTTTATTTAGTGGAATTTCCATTCATATAAACGGATACGTTAGTAAGTGTGAATCTTTGATTTCATGTTCGATGACTTTTGCACACTTAATAATAAGATGAATCTCAGACGCGGTTATAATTAATGATGGTATTGAATTGAAACGATGTAAACTTTATCAAACTGAATTGAATTTACTTAACTTTGAACAAGTTTTCGTTAGTTATCTTCAGTTTGAGTTTTAAATAATATTAGTAATTGTATGATTCAAATCATTCGTTTTAGTTTAATAAAGTTTTAGTAAAATATGTACTTATGATTACATTTTTTATATTCTTGAAACAGTTCCACCAGAGCCAACCCTGCGTGAAATGTTTACTTCACATGGTGGCACATACCATCAATATCAAAGTGCCAAAACAACTTTCGTTGTAGCATCTAACTTAGCAAGACCAACAAAAAAGTAATTACATTTTTCAACTCTTTTTCTTTCATTGTTGTCAATTATCAACATTTTTACCTATTTTATTTCTACAACCGCAGTTTATGGGGATCGAAAGCCATAAAAGCAGAGTGGATTACCGATAGTATTGCTGAAGGAGAAAAATTAGACCATCGGAAATATATGCTGTATGATTATAATAAGTAAGTCTTAATTACTATTACTGACCATTAATTACTTAAAATTAATAATAACTTATTAAATGAAGGAACAAAAATGAATTCTAAACAAAATGTAATCTTCTCAGGGAGAAAAATCAAATTACGCTGTCTCAGATGGTGAATAAACCTCAGGAAACAAATAGTGGAGAAAATAACTGTCACGATCTTCCTAATGGCTATATAAACACGAATGGAATTGGTCATATAAAAAATATGACTAACTGTGTAAATAACAATAAAGAGGCTGTGGCAGATGCCAACAATGGTCACCCACAGAAATCGACTAACCATAATGTGATTCAAACTAACGGTGAGAACGGAGATTCAAGTATCAGCTTAGTGGACGAAAGTAAAATCTTGGACAATTTTTCTACAAATAAGTGTGATGAAAGGACAAAATCTACGGATTTACGCGTTAGTGGTGTGGTTGAAATGCCTGAAAAGACTGTCGCCAAGAGAAAGTTTGTAACTGACGAAGGATTTCTTGAGGATTTTTTTGCTAACTCACGTCTTCACTTGCTGTCTACCCACAAGACATCCATGCAGTTATTAATATCTGATATGAGAAAAAACGCCAGCTCGCACAATTATCATAATTTAGAAGTGTTCAAGCATGAAGAAAGGCGCGTAGTGTCATCGCAGCAATCTCTAGCTGACTCAAATAATTCTGAAGGTAGTTTCTTAAGGCGGCAGCGTGGATCCGTCGTATTCGTTATACATGGTAAAACAACTAAATTGACGGGTCAAAATCGGTTTACGGAATTGAATACAGACCTGGGGTAAATTTTATCCGATAGTTATCTAAATTTTCAATATAACTTAGCGTCATACGTGTTTCAATTCATAATGTGACTATAATTTTAAATTAATTTAGTAATGTCTCAAGGTGTTTCACGGTTCCAGATGCACCTTGTGACGGGAATTTAAATGCTAATTTTAATTTGCAAAAACAGTGCAAAATTTGAGACTTGTAACACCTATAACGCTATGTTATATTGAAAATTTAATTAACTATCCGATAAACTTTACCCCGAGTCTGTACTCACCTCAAGTGATAGTGAACCGATTTTGACCTGCGAAGTTGTTTTCCCATGTATAACGAGTACGACGGATCCACGTCCAAGGGAAACACTTTTAATATTTCGTCTTACATTTTTGCATCATTAATTAAAATGGGCTTATTAATGTATATATTTAGTTACCTTGATGCACATCGATTTGGACTGCTTCTTTGTGTCAGTTGGTCTTCTCTCTCGACCGCACCTAGTTAACAAACCAGTTGTTGTTTCACATTCAAAAGGGACATCAAACAATTCAAAGTCTGACATTGCCTGTGCATCATATGAAGCACGTAAATTTGGTGTTAAGAATGGAATGTGGGTTTCTGATGCTAAGGAACGATGTCCATCAGTCGAAATAATTCCTTACGACTTCGAGGAATATAAAAGGATATCAAAATTATTCTTTGAAACCGTTGCTTCGTAAGTCTATTGATATTTTTTTAACTTTGAACTTTTCTCCCTCCAGCATTATGTTGATACTGTATTAAGTCAGTTTATTTGCAATTTCAGTGTAACGTTAAACATAGAACCAGGTAGTTTAGACGAAATGGTTGTTGATGTTACTTCCGTCCTGCAACAAGTTCCCGATTCAACGCCTGAAGAATTAGCTGCTTTTTTTCGGAAGATAATTTTTGTACGTTCTTTTCTTAAGTTAATGAAATATGAAATGACAGTCTGTCTATTTAACATGATTTTGCTATTTAAATAGGATGCTACAAAATGTCCTGCTTCAATTGGCATCGGCATCAACAAACTTTTGGCCAAGCTGGCTGTCAAAAAGGCTAAACCAAATGGAATTTATTTCCTCAAAAAGGCCGAAGCAGTAGAATTCATCGCAAATCTGCCCATAACCGACCTTCCTGACTTTGGTTATAGCAGAAATAATGTGCTTAATGAAGTCTTTTCTATTACAACGTGTAAAGAAGTATTAACAGTACCAATCGCTGAACTTAAAGCTAAACTCGGAGATACTATGGCTGAAAAATTACGAAAGTAAGATTTTTTATATTTTTATAATTGAGGTAACTTCAGAATTATTATTGTTATTTATTGAAATGCACCGACCACTCGCAATACAAATGTATTTGGTTCAAAAACTGGCAAATAGGTAAAAAAACGTTCTCACTTAAAATGTTTAATTTTTATTTAGTCTTTGCGTTGGAATTGCCTCATCAGAACTGAAGTATGATGGTGCTCGTCCGAAAAGTATTTCAATAGATATGAATTATGGGGTTCGAATTAACGACGAAAAAGAACTTTATGAGTGCATTGTCCCATTGTGCAAGGTTCTAGGCCGCAAACTAGAAGACGCGCAAGCTACTGCGTTACATTTGACACTTAAGTTGTTGATAAGGAAGAAAGGTGCTGGGGAGCCTTTAAAATTCGGAGGTCATGGTATAGTTGATAGTTTGACTAGGTATGCTCTAACTTCATTAATAAGATTATGTCAAACGAAATGCTATGTATAACATATTTATTTGTGTTAAAGTTGTATATTTTTTATGGTTGTTTATTTTTTTAGGAGTGCGGGTTTTCTTCAGCACACGCGAAATTGGGCTGAAATTTATAGCTTACTTACCACCCTGCTAAGGAGAGCTCCTGTTCCCCAAAATGATATACGAGGAATTGGAGCTACATGTACTAAGTTGCAATTTGATTTCGATAAGAAAGGATGTAACGGCAAGCAATTGACTTTGTTAACTATGAGTAGGGGAATGGAAATGATTCAAAGAAGCCAAGAGAAAGCGTCCAAAGTTAATCAAAGTACTTCGTCAACTCCAGAGGACATAATTCCACCTATAAATGGTCCAGCGTTTGTAACTGAAACTAATAATAGTCATGAGATACACCAAAATGATGGTTTGTCTAAACCCACAAGTAGTGCATCTAAAGTTGAAACGTCCACTTCTGCTGTTTCAGCTGTAGGAACCTCATCGTCACCATTTTATTTTCAAAATGATCAAGGGTCTCAGTGTAGTTTGTCTAATGGTGGACACAGTGTTAAAACCACTCCTCCTAAAAACCATTTGGCCATTATGCCTAAACCTGCCACTCCTTCATTACCAAACAACGAGTGGCTAATTCATCAGGACCCTAGTACAGTGGATATTAATGTCCTTAAAGAATTGCCAAAACAACTCGCTTTAGAAATAGCTCGTGACTATGGTTTACAAATTGATGAGTCCCAATTAGAGTCTGATAATGATTGTGTTAATGGCATCCCACCAATAGAAGACGACGAGGGCAGTGTGGATTATACCCAAATACAAGATCCAGACACAATCACAAATAATGACAATCAAGGTTTCTACCCTCAAAATAATGCAGAAATGAATCCTTACCACAACATTGAAAGTTTGGATCCCAATTTCTTAAGTGCATTGCCAGCGAGTGTTCGTAACGAAGTTGTCATACAGTTTCAGCAGGTGTGTTAAAAATATATCCCTGTAGTACTTATTCGTAATAAGAACTCACTCAGTAAAATAATTGTAGTTGAGAACATGCTAATAATCAATTTTGTGTTATTGTTATTTCCAGGCAAAAGGTTTAAAAGGTCAATACACTAATCACAATAGCAATGACGACCCTCAGCCGTGTTCTAGTAAACAGGCGTTAGAACGGGATATGCAGCTAAGGAATGGAAACTTAGGACCATTAGGAGTGTGTGAAAGCGTATATGATGTTCCAAATTCTTCAGAACCTTCTGCATCATCATTTTCTTCCGTGCCCAAAGCTATGAAGCCTCATTCAAATATAATTAAAAGAGTACTAGAAGAAGAGAGTTGTATTGGGAAAGAGACGCACAAACCATCTCCCTCCAAATTACAACCCCCAGCGATTCCTCCAGGTAAATCGGATTTTTTATTCCATACTTCATCCCCTACATTCTGTCGTATATGTTTACCTTTTTATTTGTGCGCCAGTTTTTTGAAGTGTAAATATTGTTTTTTTTATGTAGTCGAAAACACAGTGGATTGGGGGAGTTTTTGGGATGACACATGCTTAAATAAGCCATTATGTACAGCAACGCCAGTTACGTGTCCGTCACTTTGTGGTGAAAATGATGTACAAGAAATTCGTAAGAAAATTCGGGAGGGTCTACATGAAATTCAAGAACCCTCCGAAGAAGAAATCGTCAACTTAACTCTATATTTTGATACATTACTTACTGAAGGTTGGCTTACTCAAGCTCAAGTTCTTATTAAAATGATTCAAAGGTACGTTTTATTCTTTAAATGCTATTGTATATTTAAAAATAAAATATTGTGAATGTGAATGCAACGAATATGAACATTATTTTAATTTATTCAGGGAACTTGAGACCACCGATTTGCATCCTAAGTGGGTTATAGCTCTGAAAGACCTCATACTTCACGTTCAGCGTGTCACCAAGAAACGATATGGAGGATATCTACGTTTTGAATAATTAGTTCACTTATTAAGATTTCTATGTAATCATGGAAAGGTGCATTATTCCAGTAAAGATTTAGCTTAGCTCGTCGTTTTGACTTTCGAAAAAACGTATTGTAACGAGTAAAGTGTGTGCGGTAGTCTCGTCAACACAGTTAGCATTTCTCAAATAAAGAATCATGCAGATATATACGTATGTAATAGTAATGGTCCTTAAGCAGAGAAATTGTAGTGCGCACGAGTTGCTACCACCGAACGAATTTTATACTGATCATTGTGGATCTCATGGTTTTAAAGGTTTAGATATTTTGATTATTACATTATATATTATAATATAGTACAGTTTCTTGTATTGATCGGACACAAGGTATCTGACAATTTCGGAAGTCGAAGTATTAGTAATAGCTTAGCTTACTTAACTCTACCTGGTCAATTTTGAATAATATAAGAAAGTCGCATTTAGAAAAAAATACATTACCAAGATTGCTTTGATGTGTAGTTGCAAAGTAACAACAAAATTTAAGTATACCTATTTAAAAAAACTGTTCTTAAAGTCTGTTTTTATAAAAACCGATTTTGTATTGGATTAAATCTGACAATGGACAAACCAATCATATGACACAATAATAACTGCAACGATGCAAAATTTACGTTCTAATGGGATACGGGATATGATTAAGTACAAATGTAGACCGACCAATCAGCAATCTGAATAACGGTGTCTTATTGTGTTAGCATGTGTGTAAAGTGAATGAATGAATAATAAGAATACTTGCATAAGTATTTCTCAACTTGTAATCCTATAATATCTTTATTTGAAAGCATGTCTTCTTTGGTGTGTCCGATTGATGCAAGAAGAACTACAGGACCTAACATTCGCATAATATTTAAGTAGTTAAATGTAGCATGATTATTAGTACTGATTAAGATTATGTATTTAGTAGATAAGAAGGGAACCGTTAACCCTACACATTATACTCTGTATCGCAGCATCCATGTCTCGTAACTGTATAAAACGAATTACGTCGATAATAGGTTAGTACATAGTTAAGTGATGACTTATTTCGTTAAATTAAAAAAATGACTGTTTCTATATGTATGTCGCATGTTAAGAAGTATTCAGAACATGGAATCTCTGAATAACGTTTTCAATGCGAGAAATTGTAAATTTTATTATTTGTATGATTATGATTATACATAAATGTACCCATGTGTACCTACTTTCTCTGAAAATGCACGATGTGTGTGTGGAAATTGTAAGCTATATAAAATTATACCGTTTACGCTTATTAGTTATTATACTTTTATTCCGACACGATTGTGAATCGCGTATAACATTAAAAATTACATTAAAGTGGACTGTTAAGTATTATGTTACAAAAGCAACAAAAATACTGGAGTTTAACGAGCATTTTCATAGTTCCTTGTGTGCAAATGAGTAACACGTATTGATTTTGACCGAATACAGTAAGATTTCCTGCGTAGCGTATATTTTGTGTGGTGTAGAAAAATAGATTATGATAATGTTTTCTACAATACACTATGAAATAAAAGTGACAGACATCACAATGTTATTAGTATGAAAATCTGTCCTTTCCGAATACATAACTACAACATACCTGTTTCATTTGTTGCAATCGATGTTTATCCTAAAATAGTACACTAAGCTTCCTACGTGAAGTTTAAATATTGACGTGATTAGAAGAAAGAAACATTTATATATATATAACGATGAGTAATTAATGAATAAATGAAACCATTTTTAATAGAATTAAATGGGTCGTTGATTGTGAATTGCATTACAGGAAATGATTTGATTATGAATCAGAATCGCATATAATGACATAAATAGGTACCTAATTGTCTTCGACGTGAAGAAGTAATAATGAGGATACGATTGAGTTAAGGTGGAACTCTCTCTCTCTCACCCCGTCACTAACCTCATACATAGGTACTGCTATTGTTGTAGTTAGTAATTAAATATAAAGAGCTGTTGGCTGATAATTATTGTTAAGGATAACGATCAAAGACGGCAATCATTGATTATAGCATGTAATCATTGTAACAATAAGGATTTGCATCATTTGTTTTTCCCTGAGGTAAATGCTAATGCTGTTATATCGTAATAGTGAAATGGACATGAGAATGATAAATTTATTGTCAGTTATTATTATAACTGCAATAGAAATCTTTATGAGCACATTACACTAAGAGTGTGTACACTTCACAAGCAGACTACACACTACAATAAAACACAAAGCTTTTATAAGTTTAACAACAGAGCTCTGGGTACATGGTACATCAATGCAAGAAATATGATTTAATTTTCTTGTTTAGTTATTAATTTCCATGAGAGATCTCTGGTAAACAATGGCTAATCGCATACTTAAGGTACTTTGTGTTCTCTGAAACAGATAAATTGTTCTAGGGTAGTAGTTTTTGCCGAAGTGTGCGAAAGAAACTTTAAAGTCAAATCACAAATTATGGAATTACTATGGAGGTTAGTAAACTTAAACTTGGACTTATTGTTATAATAGTAATTGCTATACAAATAATATTATTCTACTCCAATCACTTTAAGCTTCGAGATTAAGATGGTTATTGTTATTTTATTACATTTAGCGCAATAACATTTAGGTACTTAATATAAAAACTTCTATGACACTACATTACATACCTATTAACGCACTTAGGCTTGTTAATACTCTCGTATAGAATATTACCCTTCGTATTATGTGCTTTGTTAGTTTCATAGTAAAAGAAAATGTTTTTATCGTTTTATATCAATTTATTTATCTCACGTATGAATCTCTGGGTGTATATTTAATTCTGCGAATTCGTATGACTGTGACATGATCATTTTGATATTGTTATTTTCAATGTGAATGTCTGCTCTGCTTTTTGTGCTGCTTAGATTCACCTGCATGGGGTTTTAAGCATCGTACTTTATATTGTGCATGAGCGTTCATTTAACAGTTAAGTGACAGTGTATAGTCGCTTCATGGCTACAAAAACGATTAAATCACAAACAAACTGCCTTAACTGCATTTTTAAGTAACTATAATTGTTTATTCGCAGTCTCACTGAAAATCAGTATAAGGGCAGTGCTTGCCGACTACATATTGTACAGACGCAAGACGCAAACCATGCCGACTCATGCCATGCCGTAATGCAATAAATCAAACAAGTGTGAAAATATATCTCGCTTCTGTGTGCGAGAATATGAGACTTTAGCAAGCGAACCGTTGATTTTATTTATATCCACAAACTAATGGTAAATAAAAATAATAGTCCATTAAGTTAACTCATTGTTAAAGAAACAATCATATAAAGGTAAACTGCAGGTGTTTAGTGTACTTTCTGTTTATTAGTGAGCATACTTAGTTAGTTTTATATTAATTTAGTGCAGTCTCACTCACAGTACATACAATATTTACCATTAGACAGATGCTCGCTACTGATTGCTGCACATTCTACCTCACACAACAACTTGAATTTCTGTGGCACACTGTACAGAATATAATTAAGTGTTCTTTAATGATTATTATCTCTTTTAAATTAAATGTTAGGGCATATAAAATAACTGTGACCACGAACGACTAGTGTTTTGAGTACCTACCTAACACTTTGGTTGTGTTTGATTGAGGAGTAGATAAATATTGCAGATACATATCAAAACACCTACTTAGGTGAACGTTTTTGCCGTAATCAGTCACCTAGACCCTTGTGAGGGGATATGTGGGTAATTAGCCATGATTTTGCTATGTATGAATTCTTTTGCTTTCATATACGTATGTCAATCACGTTCATATATAGACGAAACTCTATACCAAAGTTCACTAACCGAGTTCTACAGTAATATTATAGCCCAAGTATATATATTTACGTTCACAAAATTATTTTCTTATACACATACGATAAACCGAAAGTCTGTAATAATGAAATTCGCTAAAGGAAAATGTACTAGTTAAAAATTAACGATAATAAAATTATTACTTGTACACTCTATGCAGAACTGATAAGATGATGCAGTACAGAACTAAACAAATCTGTATATGCCTAATTAAAGAATACCTAAAGATAATCACCGTTATCTAACGACAAGAGCTTACACACAATTAGACAAAAAAGTGGAAGATTCAGATACTTGAAGACTCGAGAGTGTGTGTACCATATACGTATAAAGTGTGTAACTAATTAATTTGATGAAATGTTTTTTGTCAGCACACGTAAAATTCATGACCATGCAGTTTACATTAAGATCAAATTAGAAGAGATGGTAACAGCAAGTAGCTTACTCTGAAAATGAATGTGGTAAACATTTTGAATCTTTTGGTTGTAGATATAGGTACTTGACATTTTATCTGAAGTTAATAGCTGGTTATGTATTCAACTTTGCTGGGTTCATTGCAAATAATTAAGAATCATTGCTGTATTTAACAATTATTACCACAATTAATGTAATTATCATTAAGACTGTATATAATTCAACGCACACATAATACTATGCGCTATAAATGTCAGTAGGTACATGTAAGTACATGGTGAGAATGGAGAACAGAGAAGTCCTGTTGTTATAAGTTGTTGGCAAATTCACTTTCTATTTATTTGTGGCTATTGCCTTCGTCAATGAAAACCTCGTATCAGTAGTACCATGCGAAAAACTTGTAATATTTGTGTTTTCGACATGGGATGAGAATCTTGACTTACTGACATATTTTTTAATTATTACAATGTACACAATAGGGTTAATGAATGTAATTTTATCGGTTCAAATCGATACTTTTGGGGTTTAAAATTGCCTTTGTTACGTATACAGCAATTAAATTTGGTTTTAAATTTTAAATGGTCTCAGCGACCCCATAAATTGTGGTGGAGAGACAGAGACGGAGTTATAACCATTGAGAAACTTTTTTAGTAATCCTGTAAAAAAACTTAAGACAAATGCATGCATCATACACCTAATAATTGAAGGAGACTATTAGCATTTTAATATCAACTAGAACTAGGAGATGTAGGAAATGCAAGTATACCTGTTCGATTGTAGTTTGATTTGGCTGACAGGAGACAATAAATTTCATAAAACATTGCACTATCTACTGTACTGACACCAAGAAGTCGTCGTCTCGGTCTCATGACTTATACACCGTCGTCGTACACTGCACTAACTACCGGCTTCTTTCCTACTTGCATAATAAAAAGTTACAAGTTACATTGTTACAATCTGCTTACAATAACCTAAATGCTACATTAACTATATGCATATCCACATTTAGTTTCACATGCATTATAAAAATGTCGTACTAGCATAGACATTTAAGACTGTCGTTTAATTTTAAAGCGTTGTGTGTGGTGTGGGCGAGAACATTGACAGAAGGAGACATAAAATGCAATCAAGTGTAATAGTTGCCTTGCATTGAAATTTTGACAATTCCTAGTGAAAATGAGCACACGAGTTAGGGAAATATTTACTAGCTAAGTGAATATTTTTGTAATTATCTTCAGACACCTCAGAATGTTGACACTAGTATATAATATTGCAGCATTATGAAAGAAGGTATAACATATTATTATCTTCATAGATACAAAAACCACGTTTAGCTGTCAATTTGTCAATATGTAATTGCAATAAGAAAATTACAACACGCTTTAGTTAAAAATGACAATCTTTGATTGCATGCAATCTACTGCATGAATGCAATAATGAAATGAAACGCAATATTATACAAATTACTTATATCATTGTGATTGGTACATGGCAGTTTCTTTTTCCTATTTTTCTGTCATCCGTTTATGAATGTATGGTAATTTTTATGAATATGGAAAATCTGAATGAGGGAGGATAGTAAAGTACTAATTTTTATACATGCTTTCAATTGTATGGTTTCCTTTTTTGTACATTAAAATAATTTTTATCCCGCAAGGTAATAAACATTTTGCATTTCCCAAGGAGCATTAGACATGTAGATATAGATTTGGCACACACAGAGATTTTGTCTGTAATGTATCTCTGTGCGACACGATAATTACTGAAATTATAATGTTCTTGGCAGGCAAAAACAATAAATCGGATGGTTAGCTTACGTAAGTGTATTTCAGCTTTAATGTTTGGAATAATACCAATAACAATAGTACCAATAGAATTCGTAAACTAAAACCTCATCCACACAGCAGCACAACACAGCTTCAATTTCATTATTCAGCTTTTAGCAAAGTAGAGCAGTAAAGGATTTTCTCACATTAATTTCTTATAAATTACAACTTGCGAATCTTAAATGAACCATTAGAGTGTGCAAAGTGTGCAATGCACGTGTCTATCTCCATTCAAGTCTGCTTCTTCAAGTTATGTACATTATGTAGGTATCAACTGAAGACAATGAAATCCACGCCTTTGGACAAAGAGTGGATGATGCTGTCTGCAATTTTTATTCAATTAGTCAAATTAAGTACTGACTCTTTGTCTTGGAATAATTATATTATATTAATTAATATACCCATTTCTTGTAAATTAATTAATTTTATTGTGGCATTGTGCACCCAATTCACAATAGAATTTATTACAGCATTGCAAGAGGCATGTGAATAACCAATTCAGTAGACAATGAACCTATTACTTATTAAAGTTATTATTACATACACACAGCACAGGTTCATTGGTTTCGCTACTGGTTACACATTTTACACAAAAGTTTTGTTTCAGACAGCCTCCATCGTAAATCGTAATCATAAATCTTAGTCTGAGCTCAACTCACTCGTACTGTACAACTGCCAAATTATTATTTTTGTATCCATGTATCGGCAACAGAACAGTCAGCACTCAAAAACAAGCAGGTCACATTTATCACAAATCACTACTAATAGAAAATACTATGCTATTAGTACTTGAATCGTACTTGTACGTAAGTGCCTGTGATGTAAGGACATATTATTATTATTTAGCATTAGCATGCGACTGTAATATGATTATCGTCGTATCAAGTTTTCTGTGCCCCTCTATATACTTCTCCTAAGGGTATTTGCAATGTTTTCTTATTTGTAGTCAATAATGCTGCAGTCCAATCGTGTTTTATGCTACAGTGATTATTATACGAACATTTTATTGTGCAGCTTATTGTTTTTTTTCTTCTATTGCTGTGCTGTGGCACAAAGAGGAATGTCAAAGTACCTTATATGCCTTATGCTTTATGTACAATCAATGTTTCTCAATTCAATTCTGCACGATTTGCAACATTGACTGACAATGAGATCACGTATCCCGCATGAACAACTCTTTGTTCGTTTTGTAATTACACATCAAGTAAAATAAAGGTTTTTGTAAATAGATTAACGTTAACCCTGGCATAAAGCAAAATGTAAGTCAATCAATTAGTACTACTTTACCGATGGTATGCACAATAATGTAGTAAACTTAATCTTGTCATTTGTTTGTGTGCTTTATGTACAATTGTTAAATCATTGATAGTATAGTCACTTGGATTTTCGAATTACGTAAAAAAAATATCTTCACGTCTGTACATTTATCCTGGTTTTATTTTAGCACACTTAAAACTACAAGCAAAGGAATGGAGCAATGTAATACATAATTATTACATAGCTCTACAGACTTGGTATTTGTAAACATATTTTATTCTTCTAATACTTATTACGCCTATTGCATATTATTGTTATAACTTCGCTACAATTCTCACACGAAATATTGTACAATACATCAATAGCGTCATTGTGATTTTTTGCCTTGGTGTTGCATGCACAGGCACAGCAGTGATTTTCCTTCTTTAGACATATTTATTAAACTATTTTTTGCTTTCAGTTGGAGAGGAATTGTCTGAGCAGCAATAATTCTTAACCCAGAAAACTACTCATTCATTAAAAAATAAATTGAAATTTTCTATGTGTAGGTATCGCTGCAATGAGCTTTGAACGTAACAAGTATTTAAATGCCGACATTCTTAACATAATATTGTGAGAACACATTAAATTAAGTATCTACTAGATAATTTTATGTGTATCCGTAATTCCTAATACTTACCTACCGACGACTGAGACTCTGTACCTATCTCTGTATTGTGTATTATTGATTGATTGTGAATTCGCTAAACGCTTACATGCGTGAAGCAGAACTTACGAAAGAAAAAACAAGTCTGTAGTTAAACAAGACGTGTAAATCTACGCACTACATACTTATACATTGTATGTAATCTACTTAAGAGCTTGTGTACGGAAATAAATTAATTTTATAGGTCTACTTATACTTATGAATTGACTTGAATTGGTTCCTATATTGCATTTTTCTTTGTTGTAATACAATGTGGAGGAATTACTTGGATTCTTTTTGCACCTATTAATAAATTAATCAACGAAACAAGGCAAAAATAACAAGAGCATGAAAAATAAGATGTTTACTGTGTAAATATTGTTTTCTTATAGAACACTAATTGAATCTACATTAATCTGTTCCTTATCTGAATGCTTAACTACCATCAGTGTCTGTGTAACATCCGCATATATCAAAACATTATGTGAGGTTAGTATAAAGTAACTCATTAATAAATTACTTACTGTTAATTACGATAGCACAAGCTAGACTGTACCTATACACATATTTAGTTATGATTTATTGCATAATCTAAATAAAAATGGGCTAATCTATGGTGGAAATGCAGCATATACAAATAAACTCACATCATGTACAAAGATAAGTCTACAATGCAAATCAACCTGATTTTTAAGACGTTTACAGTTTACTACAGATAAGCGAAATCCAAAGAACGATTTAGATATAAGTAGGAATTGCACATAGGTATTATAAATTGCTCATTACAGTTTACTACTACTTACCATAATGTAAACACGGCAAGTCTCTCAGCATTAATTAGTTGCAGCACTCCTGCAGAGGATAACCTGCAATGCAATAAACCATATAATGGAAGCAAAAAAGTCAAATTATGATTCCCTTCTCCTTCTAACGATTTTCTATCATATTTCTTAAGTTAGTGTTTTTCCCAGTGTGGTAAAACAATGAAATGGCAAATCAGGAGAAAGAATGTCAAAAAACAGATTTGATGCGATAATCGTGTCGATTACAAAGCAACACGCTAACTCATATTAAATTATCCTGAACACGTAGTACAAAACTGAACAATCTTGTCTTGTTTGTCAGTTTGTTTTTCCTTGCAAATAACAACTCACACAAATGAAATACACTTTCTGCATTTTGGTTTGAGTTATTATTATGTCTCTTTTCTTACCATAATTATAATAAAATAATAATTTTTCCCACCTGTACAAACTTCTAAGCAATCATAAGGTATGGTACCTACTAATGCTAGTGCGCACAGTTACATGCCATATCTAACTGCTAGAAAATATCTTAATTTCTCCTCTAAGTACACTACTTAAATCATAAAATGCTTCTTTGTCACATTCGTACAATAATTAGACACAGTAATTATTGTCTTCGGAAATGGCAAGTGTCGTTAGTGGTTGTAGTTGAAAATGTAAGTCTGAGATTGATAACAGCGTCAACGCAATAATTAAATCCATGTATTCATTCATATAATATACCTACCTAAGAACAAAATACCTACAGAGACATTTAATGCTAGTAAGTACAAGTAGTGTATTATTGTCATTATCATTTCTGAAAGGATGGGTTATTAGCTATAAACTGTGTAGCATTCTTTTAACAAGGTGAAACTAAAAGGAAGGTAAATAAACTGCTTCTGCACACGCAAATGCATTTATTCGTTGTAAAAATTATGTGTACATAATTTTTTGCCAGTTCTGCAACACTTGCTTGTAAAACTCTCTTCTATCTAGCATCCGCATATAAACATATCTTTCCTTTTGATTGCATCTGCATTACAATATTGTTACACTTAAAGGTAAATATAATAATAATGTAATAACTATTCCCTGCATGTGGTAGTAGGTATTAGATAAATAAATGCAATATGATTTTTATAATCTCATATCTAATATGCTAAATTCCTTGGGATTATAGGTGGATGTACTTAATACTAATACTTTAATGCCTACTCAAACAAATAGGTAGTAATAAATTTCCGTTAAATGAATATAAAGTTAATGAACGCATAAATTTTTCTCATAGCGTACATTTTCAATTTCATGCAATAAGACTTAATTCTTGAGTCGATTCACTTAAATTACGTTATTGCAGACCATAGACCAGTCGAACATATCAATAAATGGCGAATACCTGCTTATCTTTTCGTCGAATCATTTACGTATATCGGAAATCTCAGATTCTACACACAGAACATTTTTGTATATCAGTTAAGAATATTATTAGCAGTGGAAATAACGAATAGTTTAAATTAGATATGATCCCGGTGTGGTGTTATTATGAAGTATATGAATAACTAATGATGTTATCTCCACTTACGTACGTAAACATAAAACGATAACTATTAAAGCAAAGCACGTAGAGTGTATATAGGTACGTATAGATACAATGATAGAGAAAACAATGTAGCATTTATGTATTGCATATCTCACACAGCACAGTAGTTATGTTTTCTGAATACCTTTACAACTTCCATTGTACTTTGGTACATTGTAGTGTACTTAATCCCATTTGGAGTACAGATGCAGTTCTGTTCAGAACACGATATAATAATAATAATATGAAACCACTCTATACAAGCCAATTAATTGTCTCAGGTACTTTTCCGTGTGGTAGTGCATTAATAAAATGCAATGCTCTTATGAATGTACTGAGTACATGCGAGATGATAAAGCGGTATGGTATATCTCAAACTCAAAGTACAATAATAATATTCTGTCAAAGTTATATCTATAAAGATTATTATAGCAGATACAAGTTCTAATGCTGTTACATATTATGCAGAAATGCTGAAAAAGACTCGATAGGTATTTGTAAGTATAACTTGTATAAATCGATAGTGGTAGAGTGCAACACAAATATCAAAGCATAAGTGCGAACACTAAATTTCGATTTTTTAATGCCACAAGAATTTAGTGTGAATAGAGTTACGACAAGTTACCTATGCAGAATGTGTACAAGCAGCATGGCATGAAACATAATGACATGAACCGCTTTTCCTTGTTACGTTCTTTGGATTTGGTTAAGGTTTGCTATGCAATTACACTTGCGATTACCTACTACTACTACTATTACCTCACATTTAGCTACGCTTTGAAAACTAAACTAAGTTAGTAGTAGGAGTGAGTATGGATATGGCAATAATAGTAATGCCAGTGTGTCTTTGCATAGATTTAGTTTACGGTTTGCTTGTTCTTACCTTCCACATCTACACAGTTCAACACTTCGCTTTGGTAGACCGTAACCGACCAAACATCACGCTACGTGATATTATATGCCTTTACGTTACGATGACTTATGTGAGCTATGCGATATGAGCTTGAGCTATGAAAACAAAATGTATCCGGCTGAGAATATATTTTTCTACTTTGCCTACCTCTTCGTATCGTTCAAATATATAAAATATCTACTAAGTACTGTACTTAGCAACTTAAATGTTTTTTCATCATATTACATCCAAAATTATGCTAGAATGCTGTAGTGTATACGTAGTTTAGTAATAAAATACATGAGTAAATTTCTTACCATGTGTGTGTAGTACTATGCCTATTTATGCGAGTTGAATCGATTCCAAATAAGGAAGGTGGTATTTTGGGAGAAAACGTATTGATTCCTTCATGATTTTATGACTGTTTAATAATACTGATTATTAGGTAAACTGACTTATTACGAAGATATGCATTTGCCATTACAAATACTGGTAGTTATTCATTATGGATATATTTAGGTAGGTATTAAGTATATATAGATGAGGAAACCTGAGCAAATGTTGGTGGAAAAAACGCTTTCCAAATTAGTTTATAGTGCATGGCTTCGTTTGGCTGATTGTCTTTACTAATGTAATGC
This sequence comes from Pogonognathellus flavescens, assembly GCA_019776165.1. Classification (NCBI taxonomy): domain Eukaryota; kingdom Metazoa; phylum Arthropoda; class Collembola; order Entomobryomorpha; family Tomoceridae; genus Pogonognathellus; species Pogonognathellus flavescens. The sequence goes on from JABASD010000402.1 coordinate 69,423, forward strand.
AATGTATAAAGTGTAAAACTTTCACAGATTTTTCTCAAGGGCCATGGCTCGATACACAATAGAATCTATTGTTATGTACAGAATTTGCACATTTTACAACAAGAAATGCAGTCGAAGCGTTTGCCGAGTGTTTTATAATAGCCTATAACAAACACCACTACAGCACTACTCCTATGCGTTGCATTATTATGTGATGTGTGTCGATACTGTAGCTGCTGTAATGTAAAAATGTATATATCTATAAAATAATAATAATAATAATGACAATACATACACAACACAACACAGTCCGGTGGAGGTATCCTTCTTGGTTCGTTATTTTAATGCACTTTGTGTACAAACGAAGCACTAGGGCCTACAATTCCTCGCTCATACCACACGAGTGCAATAATGATCATAAATGTACCTGTCCGCATTTTCCACACGACCCCTGCACCAAATGCCTTCGTAAGCTTTACTTCTCCTGCAATCTTAAATGTTTCTAGAGTATCTCAGTCTGAATGAAAATAAGTTTGGTTCTCACACACCTGTATTCTTTCTGTAATAATAAGTCGTACTTGTTATAAAGACAGAATATCCTGTCCACGTTATACAAATAAAGTATACACATAGGTATTTGCAATATTAATATAATTGAACCTGGGGTAAACCAGAGTGAGTAAGTAAAGTAGTATAGGAGTTCGCTGCAAATCCTAATGCGAGCCACCCACAACCATTAAGTTACATTTTCATTATATATCCACCAATATATTTTATTTGTGTAAATGTGTAAGAAATATGATAAGATTATATTCAGGTAGACACTACATGTCGATCGTCATTCGCCGATCGAAATTCCACAGCTCTATAAAACCTCATGACGTGTTCTAATTTCAACTCATTTGCTATTTGCGCTCAGGAAGGATTATAAAACCACAAGGACTCTAGTAAAGTCCACAGTAGTAATTTATCAACTCGTGCATTAGTTTCTGTGAATGGTGAAAATTTTTAGTGAAATTATGAAGTATACGATTTTGGTAAGAAGCAAATTATTTGAAAGTGAAGTTTGTTACAGTTGTTCATATCAAGTTGAAATATTTTCTCCGTTTTGTGTGAAATTTTGGGAAAATATCAAGTTTATAGTTTTAAATATATTTACCTGCATAAATTCGTTCTTCATAATATTATTTTCTTATAGATTCTGGCGCTTGGCGCATTGGCAACTGCCCAAAAGCCTCACAAACAAGGAAAAGGTAAATATGCAGGTGGTCCCCACGCTGCTGCCCAATATGCTCCACCGCAACAAAGTTATCAAGGAGGAGGAGGAGGCTCTCCTGGAAATTACAATTCACCTCAAGCCAATAAACAACTGTACCCACTTCTCTTGTCCGACAGTCGCACCTTAAACACAGACGGATCTATCAATTTCAATTACGCTGCTGATAATGGTCTTCAACAAGGAGAGACTGTTGATGCTGATGGAACTCGCAGAGGATTTTATTCCTATCCTGGAGCTGACGGAAAACCAATTACTGTCAAATACACCGCAGGGAAAAATGGTTTCGTAGCTGAAGGAGATCATCTTCCAAGACAACCACAATCAGCCGCTCATTCTGATAAGGATGAGATTTACACTCCCAGACAACAAGGAAGTCCCAGAGCTGGACATGGAGGAGGTGGATTTATCGGTGGACAAGGAGGACATGGTGGACATGGTGGACATGGTGGACATGGTGGACAAGGAGGAGGAGGAGGAGGACACTACTCTGCTCCATCAGCTCCCTCTTATGCTCCACAAGGTCCACAAGGTCCACGACCATCTTATGATTTCCAACAAAATGTGCCATTAGGAAACGCTTACTCAGACAGAGCCCCAAGTCAAACCCATCTTGGTGGCGGTTCATCTTATTCTAGTCTTCATGGATTCGGTGCTGGAAATCCATCAGCCTTTTCTGGTTTTGCTGGAGCAGGAGCTGCACAAGCACCTCAATACGCTCAGCCCCAACCTCAATACAACCATTACTCCGGTGGCGGTGCTCCTAAGGCTCCAGCCTACAACCAAGCACAGTCTTACAACCCACCCAGTTTCATCGGTCATGGTGCTGCTGGTAACGCTGCTATGCACAATGCCCTCAACCCCTACATTCAACAAGGACCAGCTGGCCCATACAATGGCAACTTCGACTTAGGAAACGGTGGTCACTTTAGCATCAACTTCACTCCCGGTGCAGGTCAACAATTTGATCCCGCTCAAGGATTCCCTGGCAGTGGCCCATCCGGAGGTGGACAACAAGGAGCTCGTCAATACTAATCGCGGAAAATTACCAACCTATATATTTACTACTACGAATGATGTATGAATGAATAGCGAGTGTGGGTGTTGTAGTACTTGTAGAGTATGAGAGATGATGAATTACATAATGTGTGTACGTATCAAACGCCGCCGTCTGACGAATGTATCTCAGTAAGTCAATGTGTGGTGTGTCTGTACAAGTTGTAAAACTTTTATGGCATTTTTCATTGTGTGAAGCAGTGGAATTATATTGTTGTCTGTTTTTCTCATACTGATATGATAAAACAAAACGGTACATCCAAATGTACTATTTACTAACCTAACTACTAACTCGGGGCTATGCCCTAAAGCTTTATTATTTTAAATAAAGTTGGATTTTTAATTTTTGTAAAACAATTCTACACATTTATTTGCATATCAACACTTCATTGCACATGCTCAATTGTATATAACATCTATAACATTGGTAGTGCATATTATCTGTACTCATGACTTATATACAGCTAAAAAATGTTGGTAAAAGGTAATATTATTGTTAGAATTTCTTAAATAATGATTGCATAATAATTGCATTTATCCCTTTGACAAGTTATACTACTACTGTATTAGTGTATGCAAAGAACTATACCTGCATGCATAACTTCCGAATGCACTTGTAAATTTTACCAAGGTTGATGAGTTTGAAACAGATACAATCTATACATTTACATAATATGCATAAAATTATGAAATATGCGTAGTATTTAGTGGCACTGCCATTCTCAATTCTCATTCACGTTCAGTTTGATAATTTGTTTGCTTTGAAGAAGCCATAAAATGGATACAATTTGCTAACATCTTATTTCTATTAAACTTTTAACTTACTAAATTAATGTCAATTTATGAAAACTAAAGAGCTCAATGATCTGTTATAATTGTACTAAACAATAATCAATATACTGGTTAATAATTTGATTCGACATTACAATGTCAAATCAGAAAATATCCATAATTATGTGGATCTCATAATCTTAAATACCAAAAAATGAAGAGCCAAGCATATGACGACTGCCTTTCACTTTGTATTTAATCATCAGCGAACTGGGGCAGTCAAAAATCACTGAAAGTTCTTATGCATTCAAATATGAATTTATTCCCATTAATCTAATAATGTTCTCTCGAAAGCATGCACTACATAATTGGATAAAATGCATACTAGCTTAGGAGTTTGTTTCACATGTGGAAACACCATCTTTCAGTTTATATCCGTTTCAGGGAACGTGAAGGAAGCCTTACCGTTACACTGTGCTGCTGTGACTGTGACGAAGCCATACATGCGTGGATTGTTAAGCTACAAACTGCCTGTTATGTGTCTCAAATTTCACGTAGGATCGTAGATACTACGATGTTACCTACCTGTACCGTATACCTAGCCTAGATAGGGCGCAATTTAATTGAGAAAACTTTGTAGTGTAGCAATGCATACAAGGTACTAGTGCTGAACTTATTCGGGTATAAGTCACATCTTTCGTAGTAAACATGAAAGTGAAACTTTGGGAAAAGCGCGTGGCATTCCTTTTTTTCTTTCAGTCGTGTTTTCTCCACGCTCAGAGCAAGAAGATCCGTGTACCACACTAAACACATACTAGATATTTCCATCTCTAAACTATGGAGTGCCTTGCAGAGTTACACCTTTCTCCTCCTTAGAGGTTTACGTCTCATTCAATTCTATCAATCTGACTCTTATCTTTCCAGAGTAGCCAGAATGATAAATTATTATGAAATACAATTTCAAGTTGATACTCAGCGCACGTGTTTCATATTAAGTTCCAGAAAAGATATTAAAAAGTGAAGTGCTTAATGATTAGTTTTATTAACCTTACCTTCATTCATATACAGTATGTTATCTTTCATTAGGTACATATTAAAAAGTAGTACTCAATTCAGTTATTAAATAACATGCACATTTCACTTTAAAACCAAGACATGTATTATCTCAGTTTTTATGACTAAAAATCGTTTTCGTTTACAACTTCGACGGATTTACAACACTTTCCATTATTTAAATAGTGCCGGAAGAGCATAGGTACGTTAATGAATTATTTTATTGCTTGTATGTAGAAAACTATAGTTATAGTTTCCGGTTTCCATTCGATGGCTTTACTGACCGTTGTAGCTTCGGCAGATTTCCATCTTTCAATAAAAATGATAAGTTAAAATTACAGAGCATAAAAGAGATTAATAAATGTCTATCCTCCACTATTTAATACTACCGCTTATATGTATCTATGTAAACTTCAACTGTTGTAAGTTGCATTTAATGTTCTATTAATTTTTAAACATCACACAATCCAAGTATGATAATTAGGTACTATAAATTACTGCCTGCGCGAGTCTTGAGAAAAAGAGTATCCAAATTGGTGCTTATGCAGGTCTTTTTTATTTCTGTTCATGCAAAAAAATTATTCAGAAAGTTAAGTGATTATGTGTATGCGTGTAATAAATTGTATGAATTTTTTCAAATGTCTATAGTACTTCATGCTTTTAAATTGCATTTTGATGTAACTTACTTGGATTCTCATTTACAACTTTTGACAGATAATACTAATTCACTTTTATTACATTTAGAAGTTAATTGTAGTAGTTAACAATAAATAAACAAGTAATTGTATTACTGTTGAAGAGAGAATACAAATTAGCTGTAAAGTGAAATGGTATATTGTAGTGTGAAGGTTGTGGTGGTATGAGATGAGACTACTCGTTAGCACATAGATTGATAGGTACATTATAAAACTTAATTTAGTACTCCATTTCTCTTTTTACCCCATAGAGCTTCAACACAAAAAAGTAACAATTTTTGTCCAGGGAGCAATAAATTCTCAACAGAAAAGAGGTGCTTCTTGTGTAGGTAACAAATAATTAAAGAGGATTGGTTACATTGTAAGTTTCGCTGTTTTGTGAGTAATAATAACCACTTGCACACTTTAATTTGAGAACTTTCCCAAACAAATTAAGGCCAATCACTGAGATGTTTCTAAATATTAGGTAAATAAAACCATTGTGTTGTGGCTGGTACAGTGTGGAAATAGAAATATAGACCAGTAGCTAAACAAATTGTGGTAGGTAAGGAAGGGGTGTTAAATTATCCTTTTGATTAACTGCAACCTTTTATTATGCAATTTGTAAATAGTAAATATTGTATGTGTAAAAGTTTCGATTTTCTTTACACACACATACTAGATACTACATAGTAATAATATCATCAAAGAGAATGCACACAGCAATTGTCCTGCCTGACAAGTATTTAAGCTGTAGGTAACTTCATTCATTTATTGCACATAAGAAATTACTCTATTCTTCTATTACAACTTAAATGTTGTATACAAACCTTATTTTACTGTAATAACCTGCGGAGTGACTGATTTCCGGAGTGAAGAAAAGAAAGGCATTTAATTAGTTAATACTGACCGATAGATAATAATTTCTCACGGGAAACACAACCATTAGTTAATACAAACAGTGCAAAGTATGCAACGCTGAAGCATATATAATTACTATACTGAAGTTTAAAATGTAAAGACTAATATTGTATCGTTAATGAAGCCATAAGGAAATGGCAATACATACTACTATACTCCATTGTGCCTATTAGTTACTCTTGCACTAAAAACACACTGCACGTGGTTTGTCTTTATTATCGTTACATTTCATTACTAGTACTATTACACAGTGTTAAATTGTAGTACTACCAGCGTTAACATTAGTAGAGGAAGCTTAACAGATAAAACGTAATATTGAGTTTTACTTTTCTTCCTTCTATGGATTATCGCCTGTCTAGTCTACGATTCCATTTAGTTTTACAAATGTACCACGATTTCGTGTAAGATACCTACAAACACGCACTATTACTATTACAAGCAGTTCTATGAAGGTATCAGTGTAAAAAGTAAAAGGACAGTAGTAGTAGTGTTGACTTCGTGCTTCACTTGATAGCTGATTGTGTTATTGTGAGTAGTATTGACAACAATAACGTAATCTGCAGCTTTGTACAACTCATAACACTGTAAACAGTCCCTTTCATACAAATACAGCGTTTTTCGAGTAGCAGCAGCCTCCTTCTCACTTTACTCTCAACTTAATCTCAACAGCCGTAAAATTTTATTAGAAAAAGTTTCACCATTACATTCTTATAGTGTTAAACAAAACACACGTGCATTCGTTCAGCATTTATTTTGTAGTTGTAATTGCAATGCACTGAACCACTACTGGTCACGTCCGCGTCACGTCAACAATGATGTAGGTAAATATTCTACAGCGTATCTGTTCGAATCTCTACATGTGTTTTGCAGATATCTATAACAGACTTTTTCTCAGTCAGTGTATTTGCTCAACTTTGTGTGACTTTTATGTTTCATTTTGTGTTGTGCGTGAGATGATTAGTTTCCGTTTTGCTACTTTAGTACTTAACAAATCAAAACATTGCGCATAATAATACTGACTACCTGTAAGATTTTATAACAAGCATAATAATAGCAATAGCTCTACAAGAACAGAGAAGGGCAGTAAATCACTAAAAGGGAAATTGTAGTTACACAGGCAGATTATTGCAATTGATACAACTACACCCACTACATTTGATTTAATCAAGGCATGTAGGAACATTTATAACTGTAATAATAGTGAGTCTTGTCAAATGTATGGCGCATGTATGCAGCTATATAGTTAAGGCAATCATTTGAAGTCATCATCAAAGAGTTCAATTCTACATCCCTATCCCAACAAATAATCCTTTATCCTTTGTAACGTAATATTTTATCCCTCAAACCTCTGAAGGTACAATGTATCGGCTTAGAGAGGTCTTTGCTGCAAAAGACCACAACTCACAGAAGGATCAGGTCTCTAAATGAAAGGAAATCCATGCAATATTGGAGATTAGTTTTTCAACGACTTCATCGTTGAATTGACTGTACACAGTCGTTACCAAAAACCCATAAAACATAGATCTTCCCATCAAGCCATTTTACTTACCTATTCATTTTTAAGAACATCTGCAATAATTAACAATCATATCTTTATCTGGATTAAAAATAGTGTCATTAAATAAACCTGATTTTATATGTTGGGATAAATATTATTCATGATTTCATACCTCAAAGAAATCTAGTATGGTTTAATAAAAATCATTTTCCGAATACGCCACGAAACACACAGAGACGTTTAAATTGAAATATTGAGGGTGAGGGAATGAGTAAAGTAGGTACCGCAGTCTCTTAAGACAACATACTGCTATCGTTGCTCTGCACTTGTGTCAATCAACTCAACCATGGTTTTCCTGAACACATGCCATGATTGTCCTGTAATGATAATAATAATGGGCAGTCCATAAGCTTCCATATCAGGATGAGGAAGTTGACAAGCACATCCTTTGGCTTGTGGTTTATAAAGCCTGATTTTTATTCCAGATTATAATATGAACATGCTTCATAGCTAAAACGATATTGTAGTAGTCCTTACATCCGTCCACTTGTTCATTGCCCTAAAATAATCACAACTAACCACCAGAGTCACTTATAATGAAAAAATTATCCTTCACTATATAAATAATAATCCATGACTGCACTGCCTGACTTGTCAGAAAGTCAGAACCTTCTGTTGACAGCCAACTGCGTTCAACCCAAATAGAAATTGCAGACAGATCAGATATCGTCACAAAGTTCAGTGCAGTATGAAAGGAGCCATAAGATAAATAAAGTATAATGACAATTACATGCACTCGCATCAACATAAAGGAAATGGACAGTTACCACAGGAAAAAATTCTTTAGACTCTACTGTGCTGTATTATCAGGTAGTTGGGAAAGGGTTATTTTACTGTTTGTAAATATTATCTAATAATAAGGTGTAGACGTAGATGCATTGAAGTCTAAATGAAGTTAATTTGATTTACTAATTCAAAGGATGTAAAGGCGGAGGAGTGAATTAATATTCACGACATTCGTAGAGACTTTAACTTACGTAATCATATTCTTGCGAGATTTGAACACGCAGATTTATACCACGTACAAAATGAGACTTACATAATGCATAGGAACCGGAGACTGGTCACGAAAAATAATTTCTCACCATTGCACCTCCATACTTTAACATCTGACCACGATGATTCAACCAGTACTGTTTGTTGCAGATTGAGAAAAAGAGCGTTATTAAATTGTGGGATGCAAGAAAATATTTATTAGAAAACAAAAGGAAGTTACCTATCGTGTGTTGATTGCACACAGCAGAAAACGGGGACACTGGGAATTTAACCCTCAAGCCAAGCCTAATAAGTAACCCGAACGTTGTATCCTTCCACATTCATAAAACAAATTCAGTCAAGTCATCACTTGGATGCAGAGCGTTGCGTTGATGTAGTTTTAATGGCTATGTCGGTTGTAAAATAGCCATCTATCTAGGTATTTAAACACGGGCTTAGAGAGTACCTTACAAATGACTTTGAAAGAATTGAGGAGCGTATAGTCAAAAGTTAGACGTTTTAAAATCTACCTTACTGCTCGATGAGATCACACAGCTCTAGTTGAAGTAAGATTGTTCTACTGGTACCTATATTGTATGGCTGTTTAGAGATGCGATATGAGATACCTAAGCTATAAGCGCGCTAGTAATATTCCCATTTGTGTAATGTTATGGTTTATGTGTAGTGTGTAGGTGTGTGTAATGTTTGGTAAGCCTTACCTTTACATTGCACTTGTAAAAACAATCGTCTTTGCCTAGGCATATTCTATTCTGTTGAAGAAGAAGAAGGATTCGTGTCGTTAGGCATGACATGGTACTCACGGAACGAATTCAACGCTCTTGCTTTACATAATGTATACGAAATTACGAGTTCTTTGTGTGTGTAAGTAGCTTTCATGCATGTGTTCCTATTGCGTATCTGTTGAATCACTATTAAAGCTTTTCATACAGGATTGTAGCTTCGATCCCTTTTCCTCCTTCACTTGAATCACCGTAGCCGTAGCTTTTACGAGCGAAATGATGAGATGTGATGTGATGTAGTTGTGTGTAGTCTTATGTGAACCACGATAATTTCGGCTGCATGTTATTTTCCTGTCTACAATTCTCTATTATTGTGTTTTATTATTCTTTCTCAGGTATTCTTACTCATAGTTAGCTCTGGACATCAGGACCAACACCAAGACCAGAAAAACCGGACAAGACATACTAATAATAGACAAAGAAAATGGATTTTACAGCTGTTGACAATACACAAGGATTCTAGTAAAAAACGCGTATAACACGAGTGTAGTGTGTGAAATGTTTAGTGTGAGTGCGAACGAGCAAGTCTTGTTCAGTTTTACCCACATTACATAGTCAAAACTTTATCACCTTGTGAAGCATTGTACACGGTACCTATCTACATTATTATTGTGATATTGCTGACAGCACTTCAGTTCCACCACCACCATGTAAAAAGAAACTTGTGAATTTCCACTTTTGTTTTTTACATTTATGTAAGCCTTTAAATAGGAATGAAGCGCGTACCGGGGGCTACATGTAAAGTTTACATAATTCTTGGAAAAATGTGCCGTGTCAATGTGAAGGCAATGTCAAAAAAATTCGATTAGTATAGTTTGTTATGTTATGAATGACTCATATTGTCGTAGTAGTGTTATAGTGTTATATTGTTATTAAGCTTATTATTCTATTTTGTACATAGTAGGTACATACAGTGTTTTACTTTTTACGTACTTTCCTATTATTGCATTCGAAACGCCCTACATTTCCTTTTGCAATTTATCCTCCTTCTATGGAACGGATGTGCGTGGATTAGTGGAGTTAGACAGTTGGAATACGAGTGGAGTGAAGCTACAAACGTAAAAATCTTTAAATCTGAAAATGAAGTTTTACAACAATTGGTTAGTACTTTGTTTTAGACTTGCTATTGTTGGCTGTAAAGAAACATTTTTATAAAGAATACGTCTCAAGTTTTAACATTTTGTAATTTACAAAACATCAGGCACGTTTTGCTATATACTATATACCTGTTTGTAGAATATACGTTCAATGTTCTGGATTATGTGCGTTTATCGTGCTACTCGGGTAGGAACAAGTTTGTAACATTGTAACAAGAAGCAGGTGCAAGGTGTGTTGTTGAAATTCCTAGTCAAAACTTCATAAGGTGAAACATGGACGAGCACTACGTTAATAAGCCAAGTGCATTATTTTTCCATAACAATTTTTGGATATGTGTACATTCATCTACTACTCAACTCATACAGGCTGAGGAAGGAAGGAAATCAAAATAACTATTTAAACAAGTATGTAGGTACACGTACTTATATTGAAGATTAAAATGGACCGATTTTAAGGAAAATTATTTACCTTGAACTGAACGCAAATCGCATAATAATATTTTGCAGCATTTTTGCTCATTTCTAGCCGATCAGTGCCCAGTTCGTTGGAATTGTAAGCTGTAGACATGAAAAGAGGCGTAAAGCAGAAAGTTCGCGATTACTTCATAGTTTTAAATTTGATTTGCGGCTGCTTCATCTACATTATATCTACAACCGGAAGTGGACGAAGAAAATATGCATATAACAACTGTAGCAGATTGAAGTTAAATGAAGACTACAGTAAACAAAGAAGTGATTCGAATTATACAAAAATACTGATTTGGACAAGTTACTTTGGAGAATCTAACCTGGAGGCCTTAAAAATTGGAGACCAAAAAAATTGTCCTGCCAAATGTCAATTTAGCTTTGACAAAAATCTCTGTGCTGTGAGTGATGGAATTATTTTTCATGCCCGGGATATAGATAGGTTTGTGAAAATTCACTCAATTTTTTGCTAGAATTAAAGTGTTCCAAATTGGCAATTATTAATGGAAAATGTAAGGAAGTTAACCATTAATTTCTAAAGCTGTACATACTAACCTGCTTTGTTCGTTATATAACATAAACTTATAGTAAATAGTAATGCAATGCATTTGCATCAATCTTTATAGTATTGCCCTA
>JABASD010000403.1:0-80682 GCA_019776165.1 Pogonognathellus flavescens
TGAAAATCTACTGTAGTATTAAGAGTTGGCGCGATTGTCATGCCTCTATGAAGCGCACAGTCCCTATACCCTAACTAATTTTTAATGCAATTATCAGATACATGTTACAAAACAGTACAGGATTGACACCTGGCTGGGAACAGTTCCATGTAGCGAATAACAGCCAGTACAAATCAGGTGAGACGCATGTTGCAAAATTCCTGAACATGAACACAAGAACATCTATGTAATCTACAGATGTAAACTAAAATGTCAAAATTGTGCACATTTTTACATACATTTTACATTACATATTTCATCATAAGATTAATTGTTCTAGTTGACAATTAAAGTGTCGCATATGAATCAAAGGCTTATCTTATCTACCAGAGTGATAACTATTAATTATGCAAGATTGCTTTAAATTACATTGTTAATTATTATCATTGCGTAATGCTTTGAGTATATTCGATGTAATTTCAAGATTACGTCACACACAGAAACAGTTCATTTCTTATTTAGAGTTAGCTTGTGAAGAATTAAAGTAGTAAAGTTTATTGCTAATTTTATTGATTGTTAAAGATTCGCAATGTGTAAAATACTCATTTATTCGACATTACTTTACGTATTACATATACACGAAGTGTATTCAAGTAACTATGAAGATCTTCAAAATTTTAAACTTGGCAAGCAAGCACCGAATCCTCCGATTAATTGTAACCTTCCTCAAGACCTAAAAACTGAAATAGCAAGCTACAAGGAGGTGGCGAATAGAATCATCGATGAGGTGACGAATGGAGATTTTAAAGGAAGGGTTTACTCAGAACTAGGAATATTTGCGGATAAATTCGGTCATAGAATGGTTGGAAGTGAAGCTTTGGAGAGATCTATTGATTACCTTTTGGGTTATATGGAAAAACACTTATTGGAAAATGTACACAAAGAGCCAATACTAACACCTTTATGGACAAGGTCAGGAGAAACTTCATAAATATCTTGTATTCTTTGAAAAGAGCTGATGCAGACTACAATTACTCCTTTGATCTGAAATTTATATTTCTGAATGCACTTACAGGGGAAAAGAGAGTTTAAAAATGGTGCAGCCACGTGAAATGGAATTTTCTATACTTTCTTTCGGAGGATCAATAGGCACCTCACCAGAAGGAATACAGGCAGAAATTCTGGTAGTAACCAGCTTTGAAGACCTTGAATCCAAGGCAGATCAGGTACGTTCCTTTGCGAAAAAGCTGGAGAAAATGCATTGAATTGATCTTGACTTACATTTTTGTATTCAAATACATACAACACAAGACCAGCATAAACATACACACACATATGCATGTTTTATTGGTTCATAATACAGAAAAGTGCTTGCGTTACCTTTATATTGCTCTTACAATTCGCTATTCGTGAGAAAATGCTCTAACTTTTTCCACTTTCATGCATAGAGGCCTACTCAGCCAAGGCATATCCATAGAAGAAATAAAATTACTGTGTATGTAGATGCAAAAGGTTATTCTGTAGCTTACCTTGTAGTGTAGTATAATATGTTCCTACTTTATTTTATGATGATTCTTAATGTAGATTGTTAGTATTGTGCCTGCAATACCTAAACACTTATATATTAGAGTAATATTTTTTTATCATATAAACAATTAGTGGATTGACAATTAAAAAAATTGTTGCAGGCGCCAGGAAAAATAATTGTAATCAATCAAGGCTACAGATCGTATGGAGAGGATGGCCCTAAGTACAGAGGAAGTGGTGCGATAGAGGCTGCCAAAGTAGGAGGAATAGCTGTCCTTATTCGTTCCATAACACCATTTTCTTTGGAAACTCCTCACACTGGGATGATGAGATATGGAGATGGTGTGGACAAAATTCCTTGTGTTGGCATTACTGTCGAGACAGCAGATATGCTGCTGAGAATGTCCGAAAGAAGTACGTACAAGCATAAATATAACTCTTTTTGTATTGGTTACATTTAATATTATTGTATCTGTACCTTTGAGAATGCTATATCTGTATAAGGGGAAATATCAATTACTAAAATTGTTTTCTTAGACGAAACTGTCGTTCTTCACCTTCAAACTGACGTTATGAATCACGACGAGCCATTTACTTCACACAATGCAATGGGGGACCTTCGAGGTAGCACATATCCGGAAGAAATTGTGGTTGTCTCTGGACACATTGACAGCTGGGATGTGGGACAAGGAGTTGTGGACGATGCGGCTGGAGTGTTTGTGTCAATTGAGGTTTTAAACTTATTGAAATCGTTACAACTGACACCAAAGCGAACAATTGAAGCAATTGCTTGGACTTGCGAAGAAAACGGTCTCTATGGAGCATCGGGATTTATGGCAGCGCATGGAAATGAAATTAGCAAGTACATTGCAGCTTTTGAGTCTGATACGGGCACTTTTAAGCCTTTGGGTTTGGATTTTGCAGGAAACGACACAGCAGGTTGCGTTGTACAAGAAATTCTCAAGTTGCTCCAACCAATTAATGCTACCACTTTTAGGTCTTATCCGATTGTGGGAACAGATATTAGTTTACTGACAGAAGAAGGGGTACCGTCTCTCAGTCTTAGTACTGATGGAATGGAGTCTGACTTATATTTCTATTATCATCATTCTATTGGGGACACTATGACCCTTCTTAATTCAGATCATCTCGATTTATGCTTGGCGTTATGGGCAGTTAGTTCTTATGTCATTGCTGATATTAGTGTGCCTCTTAATAATTTGCCAGAGATGGAACCGTCAGATTCCACCACTACAGATATAAACACCAGCCCCACTGAAAACACCAGCACCACTGAAAACACCTGCACCACTCTAAACACTAATGGCTCCGAAATTATGACCCTCCATGTGATTTTTGTAGTACTACCCATCTTATCAATTCTCCATGTTTTTAGAATCACGTAATTTAGTTAATGAAGTGCCCCGCGGTTCTAATTGGTTATAATTTTAATAATAAAGATGGAAATTAAATATTTAAATCTCAAACATAATCAGAAAAAGTTTCTAAACGTACGATTTAATATTTTATTAATTGTACACGCATTGCATTGTAATGATACGACGGGTATCAGATAAGTATAGATACAGTTCTGTAATAAGATACAGAAGTTCATTTTTCCTTTGTCTCAGCAATTATTGACAGCCAAATAAATCCACTCGAATCGAACGTGAGGAATTTGAGATGAGACGATAAGAACTTGAACGCAAGGGAAGGATCTGTGATATATGTTCAAGTGTAATTTTTCGTCTGACTAGAATTAAAAATATGTGCATCGAATTGAGACATACCTACCTTATGCATAATGTTTGTCGCATATATACAGAATTTCTTTGCAGTTTAATTTCTTGTCGAGAATATTTGCAGACTTCTTATAAGCTCGTTAAAAAACATTCTTTGCACCATGAAAAGTTGTGTATGTCTCCACTTAAAAGTTATTAACAAATGTCATTTTTAAATGTCATTTTGTATAGAAAATTTTTAAATTCCATAAACCATTCAAACACATACCGACATCGGCATTTCCTTTTGTATGAGTATGAAGAGTAAAACCTTTTAGTTTGGTTAATACATACTTATTCTTTTCATCATTGTAGCTACGTAAATGTTAGCAAAATTTACGGATTCAGTATCATACGATTTTGATGATTACATCTTTGTCATGTTCGTGCCTCATCTTGTTGATATGAATAAAATTGTGTCGTATAAGAATGTATACCTAATCGCTTCTTTCTCGATTCAGCCCAAAAGCGTTAACCTTGCAACAGATACAAATGGTTGCACCCGAACACAACTGCAACTGTTATTTATAAGTAATACCTATAAGAATAAGGAATAAAAGTAAAAATAAGTAGTTTACAATTCACGTTGCAACTGTAACTTTCGGTACTACACAGTAAAAGAAACTAAATATGAAAATTCAGAAGGAAGTACGTAAATAAAAGAATAGAGATGCAGAGTATTATCATTCCTTGTTGGGTGAACAAAGATACAATACGGCTTGTTCTCGCGTTACAGTAGTAATACTTTGACTCCCCAACTTCCTTATCTAAATTGCATGTACTTCATGCGCACAAATATTTACTCCGAACTGTTTACTTACTTTAGTTACAACCCGCTGAGACACATGTACAGAAAATAAAAACTAAAGTGCCTAGTAGTAAAGACTAAAGCCAAAGCAAGTCAACCAAAATAAGCCCACGTAAACTGCAGAAAATAATAAAGGGTTAGTAACAAGACCTCGAACTTTATCTGAAAACTGAAACGAGAGAATGTAATTGTCTAGGACCTTGTTACCCGGCCGAGTTTAATCTAAGTGTGGAAAAGGGTCATTATCGCCTTGCATCACAATTCCTCTGCCACTTTTACTTTTACTCTTAAAACTAAACTTCAGTCATCAATAGTAAAACTCTATTTTAAACGTAAATATTCAAAGAAGGTTGGAAGGAGTAGGAGGGACAGCTATGAAAATGAACCAAGGAAAATTGAAGAACACAGGGCAGGAACATTCCGACTCTTATAGCTAGTAATTACTTTAAGCTGCGATTTTACTAAATAATCCGTTGGTGGGGTCAGTAGGGAAACACACACACACACAAAACTAAATTCTATGCACAGCCCTGTGCGTTATATAGTTGCCTACTTAGGTAAAAATATTTACACTCACAGAATATGACCATTGATCAGAACTGGACTTTCCACTTGAAAGAAAAGTGAGAGTATCGGAGATAAGAGGGGAAAGCGCTCTGCTGTACATAACATTTGAAAAGACATGCTAAACACATGAAAGGTTTTAAGTGTAAAAGTCCAGGAAGAATATTCTTCCGGCTAACTTAATCTCTATACTTAAATCTTATGTGTACGTGTACATGCTACATGTATTTGTATAAGAATATAAATACATATATCTATGTGGCTTACTTAGTCTGTAAGTATGTCTAAGCCGTATATATAGAACTGCAAATAGTTGTAGTAGTAGGTATTCGTATTATTGTGCTGCGAAGCATGCAGATAAACACTGTAAACGAAAGGTAAAGGTATTCCGGTTGTGCATGTGCCTATGTTGAATGTTTTGGTATGTGTATATAAATAAAGCAGTAGTAGTAGTATTAGTAATGGAGGTGTATAGTAAACCTACACGTAGTAGCCACAGAAGTTATCAGTTCGCATGGTGAAGGCGATGTAACGATAAGAAGTTAATACGAGAAAGTCCAAGCAGTCCATTCAACCAGGAGAGCACAAGCAAACACATAGTAGTACAGCAACCGTTTGTTCTCGTGTGTAGTGAATACCAAGTAACAATAAGAAAGGCCAGCCGGGTTCTAGCACAGAGAAATATATGGACAAGCAAGGTTTTCGTATAATATAGAGCTAGCCTGCCTTAAGTAGAATAACAGAAGAAACTGAGAGAGAGAGTGGTTCTTTGCTTACTAGTAGCAAAAGTATACTAGTTACTTATGAGAACGAGATAGAGGAAACAAGGCGGGAGGGAAAAACTACATGAATCTCCTCCCGATCCCCTCCGAATAACTGCTACCTCTCTTCTTCTGTCTCAGTTAATGCCACGTATATGTTGTCTGCGTACCTATCCTTCTAAAACTAGTTACTACCACCACAACTACTTCCACGTTTAGAGTTTACAGTGTAGTATGCCCTGTATGTGTTTTAGTGTGCCCTGTGTGTTTCCGAAATGTATGTGCATGTAGTAGCCAAGAAAATTTTGCCATGAGCAGCACAGGACAGCACACGGGAAGAAAGTCGACGGCGGTGGATCGATCAGAAATTTCCGGTGAGTTTTCTCATACGTCTACTACTACTACTACGACTACTACTAACTAGAACTACTCCTGGAGTAGTGCAGGGCTACAACACAGTGCTACATATCATTACAACAAAAGAAAAAGCACACACTGTGCATATATACGGTGAAGTTGCTTCAGTTTCTAACACATTACATTGTATGGGCTACACACGTACTTGTATTATACTCCTCTGTGTGATGGTATGTGAAAGAGAGAGAGAGGGTCTTCAGATACTCTGGCTGTGGAATAGTCTTCTTGAGTCTTGACGGAGTACGAGTACGAATACGAAGACTGTGAAGCTCTGCAGGTTTGTGTATGACTGACTGACTGATCCTTTTGGTGCTAGGAAACTACACGCAAACGAGCACTGTTGGAGACGACACAGGGCTTGGTAAAAGTAGTGAAAATACGGGTGAGAAAGAGTGTGGCCGTGTAGTATGGTGGTATAGTGCTGGAACGGTTGGTGGTTGTAGCGGTAGTACTAGAGAGCTACGTGTATTATACCATTAGCAAACTGTGTGAGTGTATGTATACAGTACCGCCAGATTCATGAACTTGCCCGGTATTGAAATTTCGGCGGAATTCGGGGGAATTCGGTTACAATCAACGAACACAAACTGGAAACGGATCGAGACAGAGACAGTTCGTCTCCGTACGTACGTTGGTAGTTCGTAGCGCGGTTGTGTATATTCTTTGGTTGTATATATAGTAATAGTTTTGGCCAAGTCGTCTACTGTCGACATTAGAGTCGGAGTGGTGGTGTTCTTCTCCTCGTCCGTTTCAAACTCAACTTGTTCTCTGCGGGACTCGATTGCTAAACTGGCAAGGAACACTTTCCCAGTTTTAGTTATTCCGGGATGAGTGAACTTGATCCAAGTAAAGTCTCGCTGGAATTTTCCACTCACACGTGTTCCTCCCTCTGTTACTTCATAAATAAAAATCCTTTAGGCTTCACTAACGATTTTCTCTTGGTTTCTTCTTTTCAATAACAAATCAACAAACTCAGTCGGGTTTTTCCTGATTTCTAAAGTCGTTTTTAGGTAGGGACAATCCAAATTTATTTACGTGCGAACTGATTCTTACAAAGATACGGAAAGAAAGTTGTTTTGGTAATTATCATCTGTTCTTTCACTGAAAGTGAAAGTAGTTACAAACTCATTCGTTCAATTCCTCACTTCAGCATTTTTCAAACTAACTTCGGAGGGAAATCTTAGTTCCGTGTGTAAAATATCATTTGTAGTTAAATGTCAAATTCGGTTCTTCTTCCAACTCTGTTTCTAATGTTGTGATAAGTTGAAACTTCGGATTTTGATAAACAGAAGTGTAGAAATCAAAACACAATGTGAGTGTAAAAATGTGATGTGTTACACCAACGACTGTTTTGACGTGAAAGCATTTGCTTTCACCAAGTGAAAATCAAAACGTTGAACGTTGATTTCTATTTATTTCTTTCTGTTCGGGCATAACCGAGAATTCTGCAATCAGGAGAAAAGAAAATTGAAGTGGTCAAGTATTAAAACAGTTTTATGTTACAATATTTAACCCGGAAACGGAAAGAACGTGAAAAAGGCGGCGATCGAGTAGACTAGACAATTTGACATAGTTTTGCCTGTAAGATTAATAATAGAAAGCCGTCGCCGCCTGAACCGTCACAGACACGGGTGAATAAGTGTACCAGTTTTAGAACAACACAGCATTAGACAAATGAAAATTGCCGTTGTTCAATTAGCCACATTGACTCGTGAAATTCCAAATCCAGGGGCGAATCGATAGATTGTAACTTAAAGCGGCTGTGCCGTTGCCGATCGTTTCTTTACACAAATCAAAAGATGATCACACACTCGTCCTACCATCAACTTGATTCCAAAGGAAGCGAAAATCCAATCGCCGACGACTGACTAGCTCTAGAAAAACTGACCCTGACCTACCTACCTCTCCGCTGTGCTTATTGTGATTCGGTTGCTCATTGGTGAAAGCTTCTGTCGGTTACTTTTCAAGTGGATCTTCACAGAGTAGGTACGTTCAAATTTTCCCCTCAAATACTACAATCCTCTCTGCAGCCTTCAGATAGAAAGCCTCCGATCCGAATGGTAGTAGCACCAAATGGTGAAAACATTTCAACTGAAACACTTTGTAGAATTTTATTAGCACTAGCTTTTATACCGTGTAGCAGGAAAACCAAAGGTCATCCTTTTTTCATAAATAAACACATCGGGTCGGGTTTTCTCATTTTGCTTCAACTACGTGTGAAAATTGTGTTTTACGTTCCGTTCTGTTCTGTTGCGCAACTTTCATTTCTCTCTGCTGCTGAATAACAATTTTGTGTCATGAATGATTGACAGTTTGAAGAACAAAGTTGTATTTCCAATCCCCAATGACCCTGACTCAATTTGTTTTGTATTATTTGTCCCATTAAACGATAAGAACGAAATATATGTAGGAATAACGAAGAAAGGGGAGAAAGAAAATATTATAGGCACGAACGTTTACGCTATAGCCGATCGATATTGATACTGCTATTCAACTATGAAATAAAAGTAAACACACAAAGAGAAAACTCTTAATCGGTCAGGCAAGAAAAGTAACTACTAAATTAGTTCAATGTTACAATCTATATATGATAGTATGTAAATATTTCATCGTAGCCCTGAAGTTTACTAATTGCATCCACAATGAATCGTATAAGAGCAGAGAAACTTTTGCGCTACATAACGACTTCTTCCACAGTAAAAGATAGATGTAAACATTGCATGCATGAATGACAATTTTATTGATAAAAAGATGAAGAATGTTTCCTAAAGTATTTTTCCATTGATTGCTGACACAGACAAAAGTTTAATGAATCCGTGGGCTTAAGTCATTACTACATATCTACCGAAATTAATGCCGTGCATCGCTACGACAATTTTAAACGGGCATACTTATTAAACTGATTATACGGGGAAACTCTATTAAGCTCACCCAATTTTTCCACCACATCAGACAGAAGAATCCAATTATCAAAAACTGTTGATACATAGACAGTAGGTGAGACGACGCTTCCACAGTCATTAAATTTCCGTACTGGAGACGGATAGTACATATATTAGGAAAAACTGGAGCTGTATATTCCTTTCTATCTGTATAGTAATTTCATGTGTCTGCCTAAGGTATTTAGGACGAAAGAGTCACCTTTCTAGAGTTGTTAATGCAGTTTTGATTTTCGTATTTTATTCATGCAGAAATATAGCTCTTGTCTACTTTTAATTTAATTAATTCCACTACAATGCACAGTATGGCTGCTTGTAATTATTGAGTAACAGTAAATTGTTAGCCTTTAGCCTAGTACAGAATCAGTATGCGTGTCAAAGTAGTTATAAATAAATTTTCCTTATATTTACGACACACAACTACGTGCTAGAAATCTGCAGGCATGGTTCACATAGTAAATATTGTTGGTATGTGCAAAAAAGAAGATTAACATGTAGCAAAGTATTGCAAAGCTGTAGTTGTTGAAATTTTTATACGTTCACAATTCGGGTACCTTATTAAACGGTCGAACTCAATTGAGTTGCCTTCTCCCGAATTCAGCAGTAAGGTCAAGGCTATAACTCAATAATGTACTCATGGTGTATATATCCTGTATATTTTATTTTAGTATAGGTAACGACAATAATATTCTCAAACCGTTTTCCCAGATAAAAATATTGAGTTTTTTCCCGCACGTCAAACGAGTCATTCTTTACCGTAATACATCGTTAAATAATATTTCGGGTTGTTATATTATCGGGAATTTGCTCTCGGATTTCAGCGAGGCCCATTAATAAGCTAAATATTGAACATTGGTAGTCATGCACATTTTGTTTACTTTGCAGTCGTCGTGTTTCATTATAACAGGAAACCTAGCGATTGCTAGCTGCTGTGACTGTGACGACTGCGACTCGGAGAATTTTCTTTGATAAGGAAAACTATGACTTTCTTAAGGTTCTTTGTAGCCCAAGCACACATGCACACAAGTACCACACTACTAACCTTTCTTTATACACACTCAATTTGCTCCAAGTCATGTCATTATCTGTACTGTACTGTGCATTTGTATTTTATACCCACAGGGAAAGTAGGTTAGTCGCTTTTATATCGAAATATAGTCGCGGATTACTGTAGAATCAATGCGAAATGCGGCACGACACATAATAAATAAAGTTTGCGATTAAATTGACAGTTGACGCTGACAAGGGAGTGTTTGCATCACGTTATGGCTAACTAGATACTGTAAGTAACTAGCTGGTAACTACATTAGAGCAGTGGAAACTCTCTGGTTAACAAGAACACAAAATTACCCATAAAAACACCCACGACTTCCACGCTTTCGTTTTATTGTAATGCTAAAAACAGCATTAGTAGTAATACGAGTAGTAATATCGTAACGAAGTGCACGTGTAGTCCTAATACATACGATAATACTTATTATTACTATTACGTACACACACAACTATTATGCAATTCCCTCTGAATGAATTCCTCAATGAATTCTCTATATCCCATCACATTTAACCATGCAATCCAATATCTACTAACTTTTTATGTCCTACGTAATTGAACTGTAAATTGCAAACCTATATAACACATACGACTACTATGTAAACTTACATACGCAACATAACACAATAACAGCTTAAAAAATCATGTGCAACAATTCTATGCAAAAGAACTTTTTAGTTCTATATTTATTACAAATCTTACTAATGTGTATAATGGAAAGCACATAGGAATGTTCATATCATAAGAATAAAACACATGTAGTTTTTGTCTACTATTTTAGAACTCTCAGTGACGAGGCATGAAACCGAAACTTGATGTGTGATACATTCAAAGGGTTATTTACGGTATATAAATACAGTACCAAGAAAAAACATGTAGTTGTGTGCAAATGAAGTTGTACTTTGTATTTAGCAATGTAGTTGGCACGATTTATTTAGATATACTCAGAAACACAGAGATAAACATAACAATAAGAAAAAATAAAGTCACAACACAAAATGAGACGATGCGAATAAGATATGCAAAAACCGAGTTAGAATGAATTGGATTTGTATGGTAGGGGTGATTACAGAGTGAATTCTTTGTGGAGTATAAGAAAGAGGCATTTATCAGTTAGTTGTTGTAGTATTTTGTACACAGTATATATATTCGGTTGAAATGGTGTAAGTAGGTGTAATGCAGTTGTGAAGTGTAAGTGTTTATGTGTTCAGTTGTTGGAGAGGAAAGTGTAGAGCGTAAAGTGATTGTAATGTAAAATGTAACCCGCATTGTTTTGTTATGAACCCACAGCTTAGAAGACTAAGGAGGTGCAAGCGTCTGGAAATACATCGTCGAATTAAGCAAAGAACGAGGAAATTACAAGAAACATTTGCCCTTTATGCATTTCCCATTGAGAATAAAGAAGTTAACATGGAAATTTAGTTTTAACTGACAAGACCTGACAAGGAGCAAGAAAACAATTTCGGCATCAACATCTGCACTGTGACGACGAGACCGGGAAGAGCAGGGCAGGGCAGACAGACGACAGGACAAGCGACGAGCGATTGGATAAAGTGAAACCTCTAAGGATTATTATTGTGTATTGCAGAAAGAGAGAGTGAGGAGTCAATCGCGGTTGTGTTGTGTGACTGAGTTGGTGAGTGTAGCAGTACTGAGCAATATTGGATATTATGGGATGGCAAGATGAGGATCATCACGACTTTGTAAACGACCATCCCAGCTAGCTGTCATAATAGGCTTACACTCCGAGTCTCACTTAGCTCAACAACTGGAACGAGAACTAAGCAAAGAAAACAGCGAACAGCCACGGCGCCTGAATTGAGCGAGGATGCCGACTCCTGCTGGAAATGCAACTTCATCCTCCACGGTCCATCTGCATCTTCAGCCAGTCGGAACCTCAGCCAACGGTGGCTGGAGCCGCGGCAGCAATAGGAGCTTCTTTTCCTCCTCCAACTTTTTCCCTTTCATGCCCAACTTTTATTTCACCTTCATTTTCTCCCTGTGTTTCCTTACCTCCACACTCACATCTGCCTTTGTTCTCGAAGGGTCGGACACTTCCTATGCAAAGTTCCGAAAATGGAATTGTGGTTTGAACGCCACGCTCCTCTTGGAGTTCAACACTGGCCAGCCCGATGGTGTTCTTCTGTACACCGATGACGGTGGCAATGATGACTTTTTTGAGTTGAAACTCGTGGAAGGAGCTTTGAGACTCCGATACAATCTTGGCGATGGGACACAAGTGATGACAGTCGGCCGTCATCTCAATGACGGTCTATGGCATCGAGCCGAGATTCGTAGAAATAGCGGCGAGACGAGTTTAACTGTCGATGGATTCGTGACACAGTCACGGGTGTCCAAGGGTCGTGATCTTGTATTCGGTAATATGACTACAAATACTCCGTTGTATGTCGGCGGACTACCCTCGTGGTATAATAATCGACTCACACAACTTTCCCTGCCCAGTGTAGTCTTTGAGCCCCGTTTTCGTGGAGCTTTTAGGAATTTAGTGTACTCTAGTGAAGATTCAGACGTTCCGAAACCTCAAGATATCATCGAATACAAGGCAAGTTGTCTTTACCTTTTTTCTACTTGGCAAAGCTCTGTAAATCATAAGTTTTCATTTTTTTCCTGGTATCTTTAGGCTGTGTCATGAGTCATGAACGCTATTGTGTTACAAATTTATGAGATGAAGAAAGAGTGTTGAAAGAAATGAGAGAACAATACTACAATTTACACAGAGATTTAAGTGTTGGATTACCTTTACATAAAGGAATCAAAAAAACAATATTGATAGGTGGATGCTGAAGCGCGTGTGTTGACCTTTATTTAATTCTGACGCTAACTACACGGAATTTGAGTTAAGTTAACATAAGTCACGTTAAGTTGAGTCGAGTTAAGTTAAAAGGCTCCTGGGGAAAATTATTTATAGCTCAGGAGCAAAGCAATAGCTTTCTTACAGAAGAAAAACTATTACTTACTTATACATGGCAGTCATGATACGATACAACACAGGCCACATTATGTAATACTCCTTATAAACATTCTTATATACTACGACTAAGGTTTTGTGTGTGTTTACGTCCATGGAAGTTTCAAGTCTCAAGTAGCATGTCTCAAGCTCTATAAACTATAAAAGTATTAGGATAAGTCGAATGTATAAAGGATAGATTTTCGGTAACTTATGTAAAATGTATCCTCGCAGTAGTCGTAGCTTGTTGCGAGTAAGTAGTGTAGTAATTTTGTTTTCGTCTCGTCTCGTTCGCTTAGGTTCATGTTGTGTGTGTAGGTACATATAATGTGTTGTGTTGTAAATATAATACATGTGTGTGTACATTGTATTTTTGGCGACTTGAATCTAAGTAATGCAGTGGTGTTGGTAGTAGTTCAATATGAGGAAGCTTGGATAGGATTAACCTTGCTTGTGTAAAGTTCTATATAATACTACACGCTATAAAGGAAAAGTCAACGTCAAGAGCAACATGAGTGCTAATAGACTGGAAGGGAATGACAGGATAGCTTTAGCTTAAAGTCAAGTGTAGTGAGTCTTTCAAGTACAAGCACGGATGGATGAGAAGAATATACATGTACTGTACACCCATGCCGTGACATTTGCATTATTTATTTATTTTTCAAAGCCAAAATTCACATATATACGACATAATCTAAAAGTTTATGTTTCATGTTCTCGTATTACTTACACCACCACCGCTGCCACTACTTCTACCTACAGGCTATGATTTCTTTTAGTTACTTTCGGTTCAATGCTCAACGCCCATCCTTATACTCCGTACCTATATAGGGTTATACAACTATACGCAATATTTTGAGCTGTGGTGGATACTAAATACTAAAGAAATATATAGTTGTACACAAAGTTCTTATGTATTTATGTGATGATGATGAAATTTCAACCTGAGATATTCAACATGAAGATTTACGTCTGCCTATCTGAAAAGATTAAACTTTGTTATTATATACGATGCTGTAAATACTTGGATTAAACTTTTCCAGGATATTTTATGGACCTGTACGGGGAAAAGTGCTGATCATTTCTGATGTAAATGTAAACAGCAAACACCTATAGCCTTATAGCGTAGTGTGATATTAGCTTGGGCCGATGTGTTAAATCTAATGGTCGTTTTCCGGCATTCTGTCGCCGAGATAACTTATGCAGGCGATAGTCATTTAGATCATAAGTACCAGGGATAGTCAGATAGTCAAAGAAACATTAAATGTGACACGAACCTTTATTTAGTATCAGGGCAGTAATGTTAATCCTAGTAATTGCAAATTCGTTGTCCAACCATTAAGTGCCGGATATATTTGTAATATATGTGGCCAACTTTTATGACTTTTCCAACATTTTCTCAAACCACTAAACGTAAACACAGTCTCAAATAGAAACATTTTTATCGAAACGCAATAAGTTCAAACTGGTTTAAATAAATACGTCGCAGTTTGCAATTTTTATTTTTATACTGTCGAATATTATTACTTTTCTGACGAAATCCAGAAACGGAAACCCATCAATGTAATCTTTAACACATTTCTGAGACAGGTAGGATTTCAACTTACGGTTTAAAGTTTCTGATGGGCCAAAAGAGTTGAAATCTCATTCATTAAATACTTCATAGTCTCCTTTCCTTGGATTCCTATGTAATTTGATGTGCTTGAGTAAAATTTCGTTGACGCTCGCGAGGACACGATCAAACATAATAACTCACTTCAAGGAGATAAAATAAATATAAAATCTTTAGTGCCTGGTTCTTGTCTTTTCATCCTTTCTCTGAAAGAAATAGAAATGTTAGTCAGATTAGTCATTTAAGATTTAGGATTCTCATCGTGCTTTTTTGTTAGCATTTTATTGACTTTGAGTAGATACACAATAAGTAGTATTTAAAACCTTAAGTTCTGATAAATCTCAATGAATAGCAAATGACAAAACCTTTTATTCTTTATAGCTTGTCTTTCTTCAAGATTACATTACAATGAAAGACCTGTCCCATTAGTTCTTGAGAAATACCTTGTCAACGTCAATTCAAACTTTCAAACGCTGCCGAATCCTCAGTTTTTTAAGTACAATGTCTTCATTTCCCCATTAAGAGATTTGCATAAATTCAACAACAAGTATCGCTTGCGTTCATTCATTGGGAACAGACACTAAATGTCAGACAGAGTCTCAAGTTGAATTAAAAATGAAAGATTTATTTGTCAGCTCTGCATTAACAAATATATTTTTCCACTAGGTACGTTCGTAGATGCATTACTACGACTGTTTTATATCTACCTAACATTTGCGTATTACCAGTAAAAGTTACCAAAAATAAAAAATGCGTCCCGGAGGAGTTTAGATTTGTTGTACTTACGTGCAGTCGGCAGATTATAAAGTACAAAATATATAGGTTGATTTTATTTCAGTCTTCCTTTGCACGTTTTTTGTACACTGAAATAGATCGTGTCTCTGCTCTTTTTTACTCTGTTTACTGCTTGTCTCTACGTACAGGACATAAATACATGATGATTGGCATCCTCCTCTAGTCTTTTCCTGCTGACGAACTTCTTTTAACAACTTTGATCAAACTTCACCTAACTCAATCCAGTTCTATAAGTAAATAAATGCTACTTGTGTTTTTTCATGCGCCAAACTCATTTAGAAACGACTTTCTGTATACTTCTCTTTATACTCTCATTTAGGATGCTTAATTACTCCTTCTTCTGCCAAAAGGTTCGGGATCATCTTACACTTTAAGCTTCTGCACCATAACATCCCTCATGTGTATTAGTATAATATGCACTGCTTGTATTTTATATACATGAGAACGAGTTAACTAATTTTAAATGTTTCTTTTAGTAGTACGGCTAAGTCTGCTAAGTAGTTTGTTGAACAGAGATGTTCATTACTTATGTCATTATGTAGTAGCTCTACTAATTTACACTGAACTAAAAAGTCTAGATTTTTTACAACCTTCTTGGTACTATATGAGACAATACCAAAAGGCAAATGCAGTTTTACAGTGGATAACTTCCATGGAAGGTAAAAATAAAAATACATTTTTGGCATAAGAATACGAAAGATGTTATAAATCACAATGTATTAGACACTAGACAGTCCATAAAACATTTCTGTATTAAATACCACCCGTGAGTCAACCATATACTTTTACGACCATACTCGTGTAAATAAGATATCTGTTTCACATTGTTTAGAAAATGCAGAGACTAACTAAGGAATGTGTAATTAACATAAGTAATATTTGTTGGTGTTTTAAGAAGGGTAACTTAATATTGCGAATTAGTTCTGGCAGATAAGATCAAATGGAGTGAATAATTTTCGTAATGCTTCTTCCAGCTTTTTTAACTGTATACAGTTATTCAGAAAGACCGCAGAAAAAATTCTGATACAAGACCATCGCACATAATTCCACAGAGGAATTATCTCTCTGCGAATTTTCAATCAGTTAAGAATAGGAAAGATGAAGTGCTCTCGTGTGCTGTAAATTAGCTCTGAACGAGTTTCAACTATTTTCAATTTCTTTCCGCATAACTTATCCCACATCTTATTGCCTGTTGTGTTGTCTGGATTGTTTTTGCCTTCCACTAACATCCCAATATACTCGCTCCCCTAAAATGCTCACATGGCGAAAGGAATTTTTCTCATTAAAAACACTGCCAACCAGCTATGTCGACAATGTTGAGTATGAGTGTAAATGAAAAGCTCATTCTTCATTCCTATTGCTACAACAGTAGCATCAGCATTTCAAGCCTTTTGTCAAGTTTCGTTATTTTCCCTCGGCCTTCTCCCATGAATTCCAATAGTAAAGCTCCAGTAAGTATTCCCGTAGTATTTTGCATGCATGATATATGTATCCATCACATTAGGCACTTGCCACAAAGATACATAATGTAAATGTTATACCACACACTTATAACCACAGTCTTTTACCTATATACATATTATATACATTATAGCTTCAACTTTACTCTTCTTCCGCACGCGTACTTGACTGATTCTGTTTTAGTTTTCTATTAGTGAAAGACGAGTGCTGTCATTTATCTCCGCTCTCTCTCTCTCTTTCCACTTCTTCACCTAACTTGACTGACTTGTTCTGACTTATGAATGGTTTTTGTCGTTTAGCACAAACATAAATATTTCTTTAGCCCACTCGGATTCTTCCATTCCGACGCCACCACACAGCCATCATCACCTTATATACTACTCTCCCTCGTTGAAACAAATGCGCTTCTTTACAAAGTAGTGCCACACTCATTGTTCTTCTCACCCGATCGATTTTGTAATTCCTATAGTATACCTTTGTCTGCTACAACCGATTGTGCACGGTGTCAATCAAAATCTAGCCCGTTTTAACTTTAAATGACGATTTGGTATAGTTTACAAAGAAGCACGGCCCAAATTGAATTTGAAGGCTATTATAATAGCATCAACAATCTTTATCGTATAAATTATTACTGTACAATGTGCTGCTACACTGTTAGTGGGCCTAGGTATGTTGTCCTTTTCAACCTTTCCCAACAACAACGATTTCTTGTTTAATACGTGTAGTAGTAATGCGCTTAAAGCAACCTATTTAGCTCAAAACTACTAAAGACATCGAATTTGATTGTATATTCCATTATTCCAATGTCCTGCCTACAAATTTATATTAGCTAACTAATACACGCTCCTCTTATACCGGTTCCACTTATCGTTGGCATTAATATATAGTATTTATTTGCAGGCAAATCATTTCATTGCATAATTTATCGAATGACTACTACCAAATAGCAAATCTACCGCCACTATACTAGTTAAACGTGCACATAATTGTGTAATAGTATATATATAGAAATATCTCGTTTAGTATATAGGTAGTGTAATATATACACACTTTGCTAAGCAAATACAATTTCCCTGTTCGAATTAAAATGATTCGTGTCATTGAAGAGAGCATTTGGTAGTAGAGAGCTCTAAGTACGTATGAACTGCCATGTATATGAGAGTGCAGTTAGAAAGTCTGTTTGACTGTACTGGAAGAACATTAGTTGAACTTATGGTTAAAGCTGGTGCAATTCTGCACACATTATTATAAGTTAAGTGCATGAGAAGAAGTAGACGTGGTGGTGGTTGCAGGAGTGAGCAGGGCATGTAGCTACCTATGCACTGCTAACTTTATTATTGTTATGTAAAGAGTCAAAGGGCAGCATAGAACATGACATAATAAGTAGTAGTGGAAGTCGCATCATACACTGCATTGAATTTACTTAGTCACTTAACCAGAGAATACTATTAGTCCCTGTCCATATATATGGCATGTATTGCATAGGAATAGTAAAGAGCACTCAATCAGTCGCGAGGCCACAGACTACTACAGCTAAGTACAACGGAGCACAACCAGGAACAATAGTATGCTAATGAAAATCGCCAAAAGTCACGCTATAATGAATTTCAAAAACTTTATTCCAGTTTGGAACAAGGACGTTTGTACGAAGAGTAGTAGTAGTAGTAGTAGTGTAAGAGGAAAGCAGTGGTGGTTGTTATAAATATAAAGCGATCTCGTCTTTCTTGTAGTATTCTGCTTATGTCATGTAGGTTGTATAGGTGTAATGGACATATATAGCTCTATGTGTGTATGAGCTGTGCACACTGTGGCCTCTGACTTGTGCAGTTAAGTATCCGTAGCAGCCAACTTGCGAAGGAATAACTACTGTGTAACTTATATTATAATGTACATGTATGTACATCCTACTATAGGAACTAGGAGGAACTACTAGTGGTAGTTCCCGTATTACAATAATAGAATCACATTATAATGCACTGCAATAGCATTAAGGCAAAACTTTAGTTCGTCTATGAACAAACTGCGGGGTATCAGGCCAGGCGAGCTTCACTTGCTTCGTTTGACTGACGAAGCTTACGAGCAGCAAACTTTCGGATTACCACGAAATATTTGGATTCTCTGCTGTGCTTGACTTTGACTTGAGAACTCTGTTCGCTCAGAGAGCTTCTACTACACTAAAGTGCTGCTATTTTATATACGGGAGAAGTTCGGCGTTCAAAGCGTATCACTACAAGTCGTGAACTGACATGTGTAGGTTGTATGTAGATCAACTATTGCTTCTCTTTGACTTACTAAAGCACTTATTTTATTAAGCAGAATGTCCTCGCTGTGTTTATGTGAGCAAAATGTGTGCTTTATGTGTGACTGTCTTCCAGGTTCTCATTCTTACGCGTTTAACCCAATCCATAGACATTTACCAGTCATAGGGAGGAAGGGAAAGTATTTTAAGTAAGTAGTATAGTACTAGCTTGAAGATATTGATATGCATAGTCAGTTTATTATCTGAGACATATATTATTATAGTATTTCTAGGGATGGTTCATTAAAGGGGAGGGTAATGAAATGTCAAAGTCGTCTCAGTCAGTCAAAATGCCTTGGCGAACTACAAGTCTGGTAATAAAACGGACTGTCACTGTGTGAACGACTCTTTGCATAATTTCACTGACCTACAAGCTACACAGCTAAAGCATTGCTCTCAGAAATACTTCGTCTCATCTCAAACAACCATACTGTGCTCACACATTTCCAACAAAACAATTCTGTGCCAGCAATAGCTAAGGCATTAAAAATTTAGTTGCGGCAGCTATTGATTTTTGGCTACTAATTTATTTTACAAAGGCTAACTAAGTATATCTGTAGTTAATCAATCATTTGAAGGAATAATTAAATATTTGTTCTTTGGAAGATGCATTTTTCGTCCAACAACCGAATAATTTAATATTTGCAATTGAAATAAAAAGAATTATTAATAAATTGTAGGTTTCTCTTTCGAATATATGGCAATTTTTCCTAGATCCATGTTAAATCTCGTATTACATCTTTAGCTGTATAAAACAAACACTGTAGTTATGAATGAAGGTTATAAAGGAAAGCACCTCAGCTTGCTACAGATTGTACATAATAAAGGACGATTATTTTACTGCGGTCACTGTTGCGTATATGTATTGTAATTCTTTTGAAAGTAATAGTGAATGAAGAATAAATAATTATGTTGGTATTTGAATAATTTGAATAAGTATTGATGATTGTTTTTGTTGATGATTAATTAGGGTTTGGTATCTGGACCTGGAGAGGCGTGTGAACGTCACGATCCGTGTCAGCATGGTGGCTTTTGTATTTCCACTGACTCGGGTCCTGTTTGTGATTGCAAACACATTGACTTCGAGGGAGCCTTCTGTGAGCGAGGTAAGAACTTCTGTTTGTCATAACTCTCAAGTTCCTGAATTTCAGATTTCACCAACTCGTATTTTCAATGTGGGTCGCATCCAAAACCCAATATGACACACCACTATTAATTATAAGATTGTTATTAATTATCTGATGCTGCTGTTACATCCAACCACTCCTGTATGAGTTATAGGTAATACATATTGCGCATTTGCTCACCGACAGAAGGGATGAGTAAATTACGCCGAAATTCCTACAACATTCTTCAGTATAGTGTACCTGTCTGTATCTTATTTATATAAGTATAACTTTGTGAAAAAAGAATTTTTAGTTTGCAAATACCAGACAGACAATCTAACTTATGTATGTACTCTGGTAAACCTAGTAAAGGCGTACTTGAATACATAATAGAAAAGATCTTGATAATGTTATGTATGCTCTGGTACTTTACGTACTTTGATTATGTTTACATGAAGCAGACTAATAAACTGCAGTACAGTGATCTACTACTACTATACTAGAAATGCAGTAGAAAATATTTAGTGTGTTGGCATTTACAAGTTGCAATGTCTGGCTGTACGATTCGCATCACGATCATTGAAAGCATTCAAGCATTTCAGTAAAGTCGAGGAAAGTTAGTGGAGTATTTCTGAAGAAGTGACTGAACATCATCATCATAACACAGTTTCGTATAAATATAGCATTTCCCATAATTCCATTCCATTTTTTCGTGTTCAAATCTGAGAAAATGATTGGAGAAGAAGAGGAATGAGTGAAGAAAAGAGGCGAAGCGAGAAGAGAGCTTAAGTAAAACCGGCGTAGTAAAATGTGTAGGAGTGTGGGAGAAGAACAACAACACAGAGATAAGCTTCGGAATAATACAGACAGATTGATAGTCGTAAGTGGATTCGTACTACTAGAAGTATAGAAGCCTCACCTAGTAAAACTGAGCTAACTGTAAGTAACCTAACCACACCAAAGCAAATAATATTATGAAAGGAAATACCCAAACCTTCTCTCGCTTTTGTGTCTGTCTGCTTTCCTTGTTCGTGTGCTTCTGATTTTCTGAAGAGGATCCATCCAAGACTCCAACAACCCTACCACTACTACCACCACACCACCAATGCAACGTGTGTGTACTTTACTGACAAATGTTTCGATTTCATTCGTGCTTACTTATACTTATTATTATTATATATATGTATTCTTGTGTTAGACCATAGAAGAACCACTCTGGTAGTCCTAGGACAGAGACAACAGAGAAGCGTTCATATATTACAACACAAGTAGGGAAATAATATCTGGAACAGATTCCTATTTACTACCACTCACTAAACTATCATCATATACTCATAATATTGTAGGGAAAGTGAAAGATGCTTTTATAACGTATTAGAGGGAGAGAGAGAGAATAATATAGTGAGTCGTGCATGGTGTGGTGGTAAGGAGACACAATGGTTAGCCCAACAATAAATTCTCATCAGCTGCCTTTTCCAGCCTTTACCTACATCATAAAATACGCCCAGAGAACTTAGAAATACTCAACCAAGTAAATGCTTTCTCCTTTCCCAGTTTTATCAGGAAATACACAGACTGAACCAAACCAGACGATCTAAATGTTCATTTCTAATATACACTAAGAATGTATCTTTATAATACTGTCTCGTTATTTCTTCTATGTAGCTATATCCAAATGAAAATACATTTAATGTAAAAGATTGCTAGTAGTAGTACTGTACAATGTGCATTGTGTCTACAGAATCCAATCGGTATTTAATAGAAATGTGTAGTAATCAGCATTCATACATATATGAAATGACACATGAAATTTCTTAAATGAGACTGCTGAGCAAGCCATAGTCATGACGTGTAATTTCTTTTATTCGAAAAATATAGCAAATTATACGAATATGTAGGAGGTGGGATTTATTGATATTTCTGTGTGTATAAAGATAGTCTTTAATCGAGCATTTTAATAGAAGCGTGATGTAGCAATAGAAAAGATTGTGTGTTTTTCTCTGTTGTAAAATTGTGTTATATAAATATGGTTGTTATCTTGAGGGAAATTGCTCCAGTTTCCATTTGCAGTCTCCTTGAGCTTCTTAAGCCTTTTAGTAAACTAAAGGATCGACTAAAGAAAGTCATACGTGGTGAATGCTCAAATAATATAAACTTCCTCAAGGATGAGTCTACACGTACAGTATCAATGTGCGATTTCTGCCGCTTCTTGCTGTTATTGTATTCTGCGTATTGTAGTCACCACACTCACACTTAGACTACTACAGATACTTTGGTAAGTATTAGGCATAATATACAAAAGGAGCTACTATATAATATGTATGATAATATAATATACATAGAGACATTCTACATATTGTATAGAATCCACTGTGTATACTTCAGTGTTGGTGTTGTACTACTTCCCTAATGATATAATACTATTTTATAATAAGTACCATCACCAAAGAAATGGAAAGCTCCTCTGTCTACACACATAGCTACTGCCATCTCATTTTACATGGGCTGACACACGATATTGTGCTTTGCATGCTAATCAGATTACCCTTATCCCAAGAATATTCAAATTACTTACAAGTCTCCCGTTCTTCCCTTATACTATAGAAAGGAATTGGACACAACCCACACTTACACATACATATATTTGCCTTCTTATTCCAACCGACTGTCATACAAAGTGTGTATACAACTATTCCAACCAAAGTCAAAGCAAATCTCAATACTGAACTAAAAGTAAGCTATTACTCCTAAGAGTGTTAGAGCTCTGGTGTATGTACAAGTAGAAGTACCTATATTGCGTGTTTTTTGGTGCTACAATCCCTCTGCAGAGAAACGCATTATACCAGGACACAGCATGCAATATGACGTTTTGGAACAATAAAGAAGAAATGTTGTGAAATAAATGTAAAACAGAAAGGAAGGACGTCGACGTTTACAACAGGACAGGGAAGACTGCAATGAAATCATACGACACTTGCATTACAAACCTTATTATTAGTTTACTGACATCTCTAAACATTCCCTAATGTAACTTACTGTCTATAGTAGTACTATTCTTAAGCAACGATTTTTATTGCAGTACCTATTGCTAATTATATTGTGGTAACTTTTCCTGGAAAGTAATAATAATATTCTTTATGGATACACTGTGGTAGTTAAATTAAAGAAAATGGAGTATGTGCTTGCTTTGCGACCCTTTCTCTCTAAGGTTATACTATAGCCATGAGGGTATAAAAATGGAAGCATGTGTTGAAATGTTTAATGGGTTTACATTATCGTATTATTCACACTAAAGGCCGTGCTGTGTGAAACGAGGAATTCTTAATTGCGTATGCAGAAATGGGACTGGTATTAGCACTGCGAGCAGATACTGTTCATGTTAAACTGTAAGTTATTACTTGTTCCTAATCAGAATGAGTGTGGCACTAATTGCCAACACACGCACAATGTGCGCCGCCACTCCCGCCACACACACAACACAACCCCGAATAGCCAATATGTTTGCTACCCATAAGTAAAGTCGTAACTGATTAGCAAAACCCCAATTAGGAAATAAGATGACGCAAAGTTTTCGTTTGACAAGAAAATGCGCGTTAGTACTTGTACTGCTACGCAGAGTGCCAGATTTTATGACAAATTCGCAGAGGCAGTCTGTCACACAACATCGCATCTTGTCTTACATAATTAGGAACTTTGAAACTAAAACATACATTACATAATTAAACGTGTATAATTAAATTACGACTGTGGACGTACACACGTAGTATCTGTTGGTTTTTCTTAATAACGTTTCAACTTTGTGTGTGCAGTAAGAGCTACTGTAAAAAGGGAGACTAAAAAATCACGTCTTTAATGCCTACACCAGTCAATAGATACATGTTTCATAAAATAAGATAAAGCTTTTGCCTTTAGTCGGTTCTAATTTTTTTCTGTTTTACTGTGTTGTGTATACAGTAAGCGAGTGCCGAGTGCTTTGAAAAACAAACTTTTCCGTCATTGCAATTTATATTTCCATTTTACATTGCGCTTAAAACTGACAATGAGAATACATAGGAGGTGCTTATGCTTCTATCTATTGTATCATATCTAAATACACAATGTTTCATTGAAAAAGGATTTAAGTGCTTCTCAAATAATATAGGCGTTTTAAACACTGCGTAAATAACACAAAGACAAGATTGCTTTTCACTAATGGTAAATGGTGAATAAAACCTCAAAGTACTTACAGTGATTGAAAAACAATGGATCATTCTTCTGGAGTTTTGTTCCTTGTTCTGTTCTGAAGAATAGAATACAATAGCATTGGAAAGAAAAAGAAACTGTAAGTAGGAAAAAGAATGAATTGCATTTTTGCATAAACCGAGAGAAAAAAGGAAACATCGGGAGTTGCTCGTCTTTTCCCTTACCTCAATTCTCATGAATTAAGAATATCAAAAGAGAAGTATTGAATGCAACATTTGCTTCCTATGTGTAATTCTCTTTTCGCAAGCAATGTCTCAAACCTTATGCAGTAAAAATGAGACAAAAACTGACAAATTATCGTTTCCTCGAATGCGCAAACATTCAATCCCTACCAAAATATACTTATTTACCATATTTGCCAACTCGTTATCTACTTACAATTCTCAATTAAATAAATGAATTGTTTTATTTGTGATTTTAAATGGTACTAAAGTTTATAAAGTAAAAAATTCGTTTCTTTTGTAATGGTTTTCTGAGAGGTGTGTTTTGAGACATTGCATTGATATAAAATACTTTGTAGCATCCAAACAAGCATGTAGAGAAAAATATTTTTGCGTGTCTCTGCAACAGAATTTCGAAGGAAGGAATTCTGTTGAGTAAAGCTGTGAACGAAATGAAGTAAAACTGCAATCAGTCTGCAAGTCAAAACAGAGTAAGAGTGTAGGAGTTGATTTATAACTATTTACAAAATGAGTGACTTAGGAGTTGTGCCTCTTTTGGAGGTCTCAGCTCTTCCTTATACACTTTTCCCCGAAGCGTAACTTCTCATTTATAGTTGGTTAATTCTTTTCGACTACCACACACACACATACACACTGCATTATATGATACACAACTATGAATGTCCCATGTACAGAGAAAGTTTATTTTTAAACAGTTGGCTAACGAGTGAGAGAGTAAGACTACCTATAATAGCTGTGTATATGTGTGCACAGTTACTTTCAGCCTTGTCTTGACATCTGTACTACTTCACACAAAACAGTCATACCTTATACATTATATTTTATTCAAATGTCAAATGTCATTTATGCTACGTAATGCATACAAGTACAAGTACATTTATTAAATGCTATAGCTTAATAGCTACTTAGGTATATGAATACCCTCATACACAATTAGTGTTTCAACATTACAAATTAATATCCATCATTCCACACGCATCTTGTGTTTAATTTAATCTTGAAATGCTTTTTTTGAACTGCTAAGCTAAAATTACCCTGAGTAGAGTGCTTGAGGAAGGCGTAAACGTCTAAGTGTAGCTTTAAGCTGTTGAGAACTGTAGAGAAAAATTTAATCCCAATGGTAAATACTTATCCATCAGCTGCGATAGTTTATGTGACCCTGTCACTCTGAAACCATTACATCATTTTCCCATTTTTAATTTCATAGAGCTAAAGTAAACAAACGCCAGCGTTTTGCCATTCCCTGTGATAACCGTAAGTCACAACGTGTCCATTTGTCTCAAGTTAAGTCGGTTATGCGCAATATGTCACAATTCTTCTTCAGCACAACCTGCCAACAGCAAAATTACACCTTATTGTTCAACTTTTAGTGTTGGTGTATATTCTAGTAGACTGTGTGGTTTATGTTGTGATGGATGGCACAGACGAATGCAAATCTTTTAGCTAAGGCTAAGTGTAGTAGGGTCTTGTCAGTCTGTGTGCAGATTATTTGCTTGGTTCTATTCTGCCTGAGACATAAATGCCACAAAAATAAACAATGGGCTGCTAGCTAATTAATGGCAGGGTATCTTATCTCATTTCGCGTCGTTTTCCATTTCCATTGTATTGTCTGCTGAGTTTTTGTATTTGACTTTTTGCCTGGTTGCTTTTGTGATAGCAGTAATGGCACAACATCTGTTTGGAACATGTTCACTCAAATTGTAAACATTGTTTGAGGTTTTTCCATTATGCTAAAGCCATGCCAGGCAGAATCTATATACCTACTACTTGCGTACAGAGTTCCAGAGTATTTATAGGAAAAAATTGATGATTTCGCAAGTTAAATAGTGGAAAAATGGAATTTTATGTAGCTTATCTTTAGTGAACTGAGAAGACGAAGAGTAAAGAGGAAAAGTCGGATTTGGAATGAAGAAAATAAATTGAGAGTATTTGTGTACATTGCCAATGAGGAATTTATGTGAGCCTTGAGCTCTCTCTCTCTCTCTCTCACCCTATCTCATTTAAAACAGAACGTTTCAATTTGTTTACTTTAGCTTTACTAATAGCTTTATCGTGTCGTCTTCTGCGTGGTTTAACTGTCGTTTAGACACTGATTAAAAACTGCACATGAAGCAGGCTAAGTGAAGTGAAGGGCATGAGGGACCAGTCAATGCTACGTAAACTGAACACTGGAAATTATTTGAAAAATGTTTATACGTATCTGTGCCACTGACATATAGCCTGAGTCATGAGTCTTTGTCACGTATGATTGATGTATATAATGTATTATATATGGCACGTTTTAAGTAGTGGGAGGATTTTAGTCAAAGAAAAATGAATTCATTACATGGAAAATATAGACATGACAGAAACTCACACGAAAAGACAAAAGTGTACTATACGTAGGATGGAAGGAACACAGTTGCGGAATAAATTACTATACGAGTCTCTATGTGGGTACTTTCTTTTTAAGTGAGCAAAACGATCCTATTCCATTTCCTACATGCGCTATTTGCGTTTCACGACTGGTCGGGCTTTTACACATTCAGACACTTAAAATTTTATTAGCCATGCTCTTTTGCATCTCCTACATGTGTAGTGGATGAGCTATATTATACATTCCGTAGGTATATACGTAGTTTTTAAGTGAAAGGATTAGCATTGGAATCCAATGCGGTAAGATATGATAATATAAATATTACACGGCTTTTTCTCAGTCTCAGCTTATGATTTTTTGGTTGTGCGAGTTAAATTTTTAGTACCACACTCGTCTTGTTGTGAGGTAGCATTAGTAAGCACTGTCGTAGTAATAATATTATAACTCTGACAAGAACTTCTGCAGAATATTCGTAGGAGCATTGGGCTCTCGAGTGAGTGTGATTGAAGTACTTCAACTCTCGCTTCGCCCATTATTTACATAAAACGGCAGAAGAACATTTGACACTACTTCTATATAAACCAATCCTATAATACCACGGTTACTATACGGGATATACCTACCTCTACAGCTCAGACGACGAGAGGTAACCGTAAAAATGAGAAATTGTTTTAAGTGAGAAAAGTAAGTCAAGTGTGTATTATTTGCATGATATCAAAGCTAAGATCTTTTCTCCAAGTCTATGGCCAATTTTATGCTTCCAAACGAATGTAAACACTAAACAGCTAATATTCAATGCACATAATGCATGATATTTGCTTTGTAGTATTTAGTATATTTACATATATACAGCATAGCACTTAGGCTTTTGTCTATAAATATTGTTGCGAATTTCTATTTTAATAAATTACGCAGGTTACTTTTCAAGTTAAACTGCGGTTTAACTATTCCGTACTTTAGTTTGAATCGCAGGATAAGCCTCTGTGCTTTATAATTTTAGTGACATGAATTTTTCAGATAGAATACTCCTTTGTGTATGTAACACAAGCAAACAACCGGGAATAATTAATGCAGCGTACAGAATAGAGACGAAACAAGGTTAGGTTTGGTTCACCACAATGGAAAACTAGGAAGGTACTACTATTAGCATTCCAAAGTTAATGGTGCATGACATTTAATGAGCTTCGTCTCGATGAATTACAGGAATGTGGGTCATTTTTATTATAAAAAAAGTTTTTAAAAATTTGTCAGTTTTAAGAAAATATTTTCTCGTGTTATGTTAGTAATTAAGATGAATGTGCAAATGTAGGAAAACTTATTTATCATACATTCCCGTACTTTCAGCATAATATATTGTGGATGAAGTAAAGAAGTACTAATTAGGACTCACACAAAGTAAAAGAATCTGTCATGTCACGTCGTCC
Source organism: Pogonognathellus flavescens (assembly GCA_019776165.1). Taxonomy (NCBI): domain Eukaryota; kingdom Metazoa; phylum Arthropoda; class Collembola; order Entomobryomorpha; family Tomoceridae; genus Pogonognathellus; species Pogonognathellus flavescens. The sequence goes on from JABASD010000403.1 coordinate 28,273, forward strand.
GCGAGAAAGCAATTAAATTGTAGCGTGGAATAGGAGCGAAGCAAAGGGCAAGGTTGATGGTGATAAGGGATGACATTTCAGACTTCTTTTAACTCGGCCTATTTAAAAAGTGCGCACACCTACCTACCTTGTCTAACATTGGAAAGTGATAGTAGAAAAATATGTATATAAGTCTAATATGTTGGCTATATCTATATAGAATGTGTAATGTGCATTATATACATGGACATCTCACTCATTTCATCTTCTCATTTATCTGCACAGTTTCTCTTGTGACATAGAAAGGCAGACACTAGACGCTTTTGTGGTTTCAATGAAGAGAATCACCAACCATCGCTCTTCTCTCTCTCTTGAAACTTTTCTTCGCATTCCACGCTGCAGTCACAGTCCACAAGTATGTGGAATAACACAGCTATGGAGACTGTTCTGTACTTTTTTACTGCCACACCACGACTTGGCTCGGGTTTGTGTGTTATCGAGTGCATTTATTACAAAGCAGATTCTATACTTGTGATATAGTCGTATACAGCGTGTATAACGCATGAAGGATTATTATAACCACCGATTAAGTAATCCCGAAGTAATTTAAAGTTACTGCATACTGTCAGCTAGACGATTCCCTTATGGAGCGCAAGTCTAACTTTGACTAATGCAATAAGCAGAGCAAAAGGATAAGAATCTTCTAGTAGTAATGTCAACAATCTACGCTCATTCTTATTACACTGACTTTTAGGACTTTTCTCTCATTTTTCGCTTGTGTGTGTGTTCGAACGCTGCTTATTCTACTGTGCTATGTGATAATACCATTTTGCTATTATTACTCACACACTGTTCTCACGACTCGGAAAAAATTCCTTTGAGAATGTTGCTACCTTATAGTGTTAGTCTGTTGTTGGGCTAATCTACACTGACGCAGTAGTTATGTATTACTTGCGTTATGTGCATGAATAAATATATGCGAATTTCCGCCCGCTCCGCACTTTCTTGTTGTGGTGGTCTTAAAATGTGGCCGTACTACTATAGTACTACGAAATATTTGTTTGGCTGTACCTATATAAAGAGTTAGTATGTAGGAATGTGTATATTTTTCTATACGTTTAGTTCAGAGTGTATTATGTCTCAAAGAGGCTCGTTTCTCTTGTAAAAAATAAAACCTCATAAAGAATGTGTGTGTGCGAACACGGTCTAGGACCAAGGGCTGTTCCGTTTCTTACTTTCTTAATATTTATTGCTTGAGTCAAAAACTCTTGCGTTTCCATTCGCTCTCTTTCCTGCGTGCGTTCTGTATTTTTCTAATTTGTTTTTCATTCTTTTTTCTATTTATACGTTCACTAATACATTTCTACACGTCCAGTCCATGTATATCGTTAAAGAAAGTAGGTGTGCACGCGTAGTGGAGGAGTTCGTAGCTAATCCGTGTAAATATAATAAACATTAGTAGAGTACTATAACTGAAATTGTGTTTACTTCTATTTTATAGTCTCCTGTTACTAATAGTGGCCATAGCACACTGATAAAGCTCAAATTTATGTATGTGAACCAATTCTTCATTTATATAGTACAGTATGTAGTGATATACTTTTTGGTATTTTCACCGTAACAATAATATAATGGCTGAACGAGTAAATTCGAATTTACTTTACTACTGGAAAAGTAACAAGGAACGACGAGCCATTCAAATATTCAGCGTAGCAAGGTAATGATAATAATATAGAAGAGAAGGGTTACGTAGAACAAGCCATTATTTTTTCATAGAACGTTTAGCAGCAAGACAATAAGAAATTCCGGTTAGGTCAAGCCCAGCTAATGTTTCTCAAAGTACTTACTTTTCTTGACAGAGACACAACAATCTTGGAAAATGTACATTGAGGCAGATACAAATATTCAATTATGTGTAGACATAAGGTACCTACTTACTGTGTCTCAACTTCCGCCGAATTCTAGGAAGAACGTAATTATATAAGGCTGGGATTGAGTTGTGCAATTTCTCCCACTTAATTTCTTACGCAAACAAGAAATGCTTTCCTTCATATTTATTCATCGTAATTGGGGTCCACAACACTGTAACTAGTTATGTAACAACTCAATATTATGTTCAATCAAGCCCTATCAATTTGAATCAATTACATTTCTGATATCTTTAATCTTTGCCACAAAATTCCCGGAATACGAAGAGCCATAGCAGTCTGGGATGTTGATGACAATGGTGAATGGTGAATGAGAAAGTAGGTTAGTGGAAAGCTGTTTGTGTGTACATAGTATATACATAGACGTTTAGTTTGTTGTGTTATTACATTGCAAATTAAAGGGAAGCAATTATATTGTTTGCTGTTAGGTACATACTATGATTAAAATTCACTGCTTTTCGTAGTAGCAGTTCATTTTAATGTTTCTGAGTGAAATGAATATTTAAAGCGTGATAGAGGCAAGGGAAATTTAAATGCGAGCAACAAACACAGCCGTACTCAAGTAAATTGATCTTTGTTAACCTTGGACACTTGCTTTTTCCTAAAACTGACATACATAACTTGCATTAGCCTTTAAAATTGCCTCCAGAGAAATTCGATCGAAATTCACAGCAACCATTCCTGAACATTTTAGCTGCTCTTTGCAGTTACTGAATATTAATCACCGCAAACAACCGACATAATGTATACAACACTATTTAGCATTTGGGAATCTAAACTCAAAGCATAAAACTTCTCATATTAACGCGGCTATAACATTTAGTACAGTACACATAGTACCTATACTACTTAGTACTAATAATAATACGTAATAATCCTTCTGGTTATATATTTGCTTCTCTTATTTGATTTTATTTACACGAAGATGAAAATTAGTTTATGGTATGTAATAATTTTAATGCATGAAGTTAAGTGTTCTTTCGGGCCAGCGCAACGTTTGTGTTGTTGACTAGGCAAATATTGCAGTGCATACCTATCTATACATATACATAGAGTTAGATTAGGAATATGGATTAAAAGAACAAAGTCAATTGGTGGTGTAGCCGGCAGTGGTCATGCCATTGTAAATATACGTAGTACACATGTAGTAGCAGATGTCTACGTGTGTCGGGTATAACACAGAGCGTATAAAAACGAACAATAAGGCCAGGGGCATGTGACTGGGTAGAATTTATAAATGTTCTGCATACAATAGATGCTACAGATAATGGGGTGGTACTAAAAACTTAAAAAGATAAGGGTACTGTTAACAAAGTACATTGCTACAGTGTGTATTCTGTAGTGTGTACATGTTGAAGGTGGCAAAAATGAAAAATGGGTGAAAAAGAGTATGGGAGAAGTCGATTAGAAATGGACAGCGAGAAAGAGATTGTTGGGGAAAAGGGAGCGAAAAAATGCATAATGCAAGTGATGTTAAAGGGAAAGTAGGGCAGCAGTATATTTTGAAAAGGCACACACACGTACACCTACACACTAAACATCGTAATAGAGGAGAGACTTTTAAGCAGTGTTAGAAATCGCCAAAGACAAGGCAGACACGGCTTACATTACGCAACATAGGAAAAGCATAACGGTTCGGTAAAAAGGCAAAGCCAAGGCTAAGCCAAACATATTAGACACTTTGCCTCCTCCTCTACTTATTTGACTGCCACTACTCCTGTACTGCAGTAGGTATGATGCTTTATATTGCTCTATCAACTATGGTGAAAGCAAATGTTACACTTGCACAGTCCGTGTGTGTGGATCGTGTAGTAGGCAAAACGAAAGCAGATAAAGTCAGTTCACTTTAAATGGTAATAGTTATGTGCTATAAGCTTCCTGTATAATGTTCCTTATATCTTTGTTACTTCTGTCTGAGTTCATATTCTCCGTGTGTCTCTGTGTGTCTTTCGCTGCGTAGACCTTTTGCATTTGGATGAATTTTCTAATGGAGCTGCCCTTGTTCTTTAGCGTTGAGTTTCACTGTGAAATTTTAATCTGTTTGGCTACGAATGCATTACGACATACAGCACAAAGTAAATGTTATGAGAGCAGAGCAGTTTCTTTTTCCCTTACAGATTTTTCTGCTGGAAAGACAATGCTCACGTAGTAGGTTTACTTATTTTTAGTTAGTTGGCATATAGCGACTCACAGGGCTGCATGCAATAATATATCTTTCTCTCTTTCTCTCTCTGTGCTTTCCCACAGTCACGCATAGGGAAATCTCGACTGAGCTAAATTCACATGGAGAGATGTAACTACTTACTTAGGCTATATCGTTGCAGAGATCACATAAGGAAAATAAACTGTTCTGGAGTTTTGTATGTTTTAATTTTGAATTGCTCCCTTTCTTTCGAGGTCATCCACGAATTTGTATGTCATGTACGCAAAATATATTTTAATGGAAATTGTTATTCCACACCACACTGCAGAGCTGTCCCTTTCCTACGTTACTTTTCTTGTAAGGAATAAACGGAGTATGACGTGATCTTATACATTTTCCCTTCCTATGCCATTATACTATTTTGCAATTGTGCTCACTTATTATCATTCCGGTCCGGACGGCACTAACAAAAAAATATTTTCCAATTTGCTTAACAGCCAGCCAAGACAGTTATTTTTTGATATTTTTTTCACTATAAGTATATTAACACACTGTTCTTCTGTAGCAGAAAGAGTTTTTTAACATTTTAAGAATGGAATATGGTAGGACATAGTGGAAAAAACTGCTGATAAATAAAACTCTTCCATACCTAAGTATAAGTAAGTATATGTTATGTAATATTATGCTTACAAAGCCACTTGCTTTTAAGTGGGCGGAGGGTGGGTTCGTAGACGACCTGAGTTGAAATTGGAACAAATTAACTTGACAGTATTACTATAACTAGCACTCACACCAGTTACACGTACTCTGCAATTGTACCATGGAGCACTTGTCTTGTGCATTAAGAGCGTTTTTACAATTTATGCACACACAAAGGCAAACCCAATTCTGAGTATCACTGCTTACATTCTCCTATAGTATATAGGGCAAAGTTATGCTCGCCTTGAATTGCTTTTGTGGGAGGAATGTGAATAAAATAAAGTAGCTAGTACAGAGCACAGCTAGTAAGAATGAAATTCTTTTTCCCTCGTTTGTTTGCTTAACAAAGGAAAAGGAAAATGGAAAAAATGTATTGGGTTTTATTTGCACATTCTATTACTCATAGAAACATTGCTATGTAGGAAATGCAGGGCAGTCTCAGACCTCTGAGCTTATTTTCATAACATATTTTCCGTTTTAGTACACGAATGGATTTTTCCAACAAAAAGCTTTCCAGTTGACATTGTCATATCCTTATCTAATCTACATTGTATTTCTTTCCCCCAAATAAGGCTAAGTTTGTTTTCTTTCTACAAGCCAATCAAATTCCTTTCAGTATACCGCTGTATACATTCGGCCACACTTTTATACGTAGGAATACTTTTTATTTGTCTGGTAATACTTTCCGGGTAGATTAGTGATGATTCTATCATCGACTATGATAGAAACGTGTATAAATAACATAATAATATTTAAAGCTTTTCTCCGGCACTTTTTCTTTAGTCACCTTGAATTATTTTCCCAGCCCTCACTTTCACATTCCAAAAAACTGAGCGTCTAGTATACGAACAATAATAATAATAATAGCTCCAGCACATGCTACTCCTACTCCTATATAGCGTGAGCTAATGTAAAGGTTAAATTACTTTGAGCAGACTTCATGTTTTTATTTGTTATCTGTCTCAAATCCTACAATGCTTACCTGACACACATGGAAGCAATCACTAAATAACATTATCTGTTTTACTATCAGCACATGAAAAGCAATCTAAAGCAAGAAAAGTCCAAGTTCAACTCAAATTGATCATAACACGTAGTAAACGTGTGTATTTCTATATATTTTGCATTTTCCATATACTTATGTGCATCTGTGCTGTATACACATACGAGAATATGATTATAGTGTCTTACTTGCACTTTCTCCCATAAAAGTACACATAGATATACAATATTATTATCTTTCGTAATACTTACATTTTTATGTGTACCTTGCCTTGTACATACTTACATATAATTCTTGCATGTGTTAGTATCTAGTAAACTTAAATGGAAATATAAGCCTAGGGGAGCGATTCAGCATGACAAGTGGAATTTCTACATGAGATTAAGTATACTACAGCAAGTAATGGTACAAGTACTTTCGTCAACAAAGCCAAAGCTACCTATTCAGCTTACGTAGTATGTTCCTCGTCTTCTTTAAGTCACATCCACATCATAGACAATATTTTAATATGGCACAAACGGCTGTTTACATAATTTCAGTTCACAATCTGCTTACCCAACATTTCCATATAAGGAAATAATACAGTAGTCTGGTTATATTATAGGGTTACTGGTTAAGTTGAGAGTCTGATGCCCTCCATTAGTCAAATCAAATGATGATGCACGAAAGATAGGGCTACACATTGCCATAGTCAAATGTTGCATACTCTCGCATATAGTACATGGACAGTATTGCGTAGCCTAAAGGGATCATCATCTTTTAGCCAACCAAAATTTGGTAGTGCAGTCAGATACTGACACACGCGGAGAAAAACACACACGCATACCTTAAAAGCACTTTCACTCGACTCAGTGCACATTGACTCTGTTTCAGAAAGTATAATATGTATCATGTAAATATACATATAGTACACACACAGACAAACACGCTGTGTACACCAAACAAGTTATAGTTGAGTTTGTTGTGGATAGGAAATCCAAATATAAAAGTGTATTTAGGTAAATGCTAGCTGTCCGTGTGTGAAGGTTCATGAGCCCACAGAACTACAAGACATAACATGTGCATGCACTACTTACAACGGGACTATGTGTATATGAACGACCATTTTCCGTGATGGTTTTTCAACTGAAACATTTTATATGTAGCGGGCATCATGCTGCAAACATTTTTCAAACTTTGTAAGGAAAAGTCATTTTCATTTCTCTCGTCTCCTGGGAGGGAATGGAGAGCGAGTGGCGAAGAGAGAAAGCAAAGTAACTACTCGTTGAAGGCACATTGGGCTTCTCATGTAATAGAAATACATCCCACTCAAGTACTCTGTGCACTCGCCATGTACGAGCACCTCTATGTGTGTACAGGCAATGCCTCTATGGCCACTATACTTTAAGTAGACTACAAACAGACACTTCTGCTATCTGCAGTGAAAGTGTTGTGGATATTTGTATTTTTCTGTAAAGGTCTCCAGCACCATATCATCGTCTGACCAAAACAAATGATTGCGTGTACAATATCACGATATGATACTGTGGCGATGCAAAGCTGGAGCCACATACAGAGGTTATCGGTGTGTATTGAATAAGAATAAGTTTAGAGTTGCCTGCCACTTCTCCCGTTTCTTGTACTTGTTCGTAGTTTAGAATTTTGTGTTAGTTTTTCTACGGCTGCTGCTGTCCAGCTGTATAGGGATATAAATACAGATGATACTAAAGCGGAAAATGTTTTTGCTGTGTGAAGCTTATTGGTTTGATGTTGAAGTTTGGTTTGGGTATAGGATGTGTGTGTCCATTTGGAGAATGCAATTCAGTAGTGTAATGTAATGGAACGAAATGACTCGGAGGTGAGGTTAGGTTGTGACCAAACGACTAACGAGACTGCTGAACCATAATATTGATGGGATGCGATATGACCATCACACAACACATTGCGTCACTTTCGCTACTTCTCCTCGTGGATCTTCACAACATTTTATTTCCTGTGGCACCATCATCATCATCCTCCTGTGTACATTGCACTCATTTTGTCTTGTATATCTTTACAGCACACTGATTCTCATATGAATCACTGCTCCAGTTGAATTTACCCGGAAAACGAAGGAAATTATGGGGAAAACCACTTGTTATTGCTCATGTAGAGTATTAGCACAGATATACCGTGATTTCTATTGGAAAAATTCATTTCGGAGAAAGTTTTTTCATTGTGTGGAGTGCTCTTGCCCTTATAGGGTCAGCAGAGTGCCCGTTGTGGATGTAAATAGTAAATAGGGTGGCGGGTCGGGTAGTGATAGTTAAAATGTATAGTTTTGGTGGTATGTGGACGAAATGAAAAGGCTACACGGGATGATGATCGAGTTTGCGTGTATGTGTGTATCCATATTATGTGCAATGTGGGAATGCAATAAGCCAGGATGTTGTTTGTGAGTAAAAGTGTAGGGTAAGCATTTGTGATAACATTACTACGTCCATCGCAACAACGTCCAATGTTATTACAAAAGAAAAGAATCCTTTCTCCGTGGCGATGATGTACATTTGCGGAGTAAGAGAGCAGAAGGGTTTTCTGCTGATGCTGTATCTATAGATGGTGCTTTGCTTTGCCATTGCGGTTATTACATGGCACGAAGGAAGCCATTATGTGAAGAGCACTTTCTGCTAAAAGTTTTTCCCACTTTTCAGTCTTGGTGTACTTTGTGTATTTTCCTTTCTAAATGGCATGACCAGACGCCTTTGTCTTGTTCTGTTGTGCAAAGTTAAGTAAAAACAATTTTCCTGTGTGAAAAATGTACATTTTCCCTATTTTCACTTCGCAGGGTTTTAGTTTTTAGTTTCGGGTCTCTCTCCAGTCAACCTCAATACTCTTCCAACGTCTCTAATGGATATTAGTAAACTAACACTTTAAGTCCGTAGCGAAGCAACTAAAAGTAAGAAGGTAAGTAGTAGTAACAGAGTACACACACAAAGTGTTTGTCTTGTGTAACACAAAGTGAGTATAGGTGAGTGAGTGTGTACAGTGTGTAATAAGTATGCTAAGGTGTGCGTAGCAGATCCTCCAGTTTATTTTTAAAGCAGAGCGAGAGCCAAACGAAAAGAGGAAGGAAGGGAGAGTCTGTTTATTTCTCCTTTCCTTCGTTAAGGTTCCTTTTCGCACACAAACACATACAGTGTGCACTACAATAAAATGAACTCTCTATAGCAAATATATCCAGTAGTCTCATTTAACACGCATTCAATTCATATACTCTCACAGAGTCCTCTTATGCTCTGACTATTAGTGAGTGCGTGTAGTAGGCTTATTTAATGTGGAAGCTATAGATTCATTTCTTTTTCAAGCACACAATTCTGATATAGATGGACTTAAGCCACGCAGTGTTGTGGTATACGTGTTGTGAGTGTGTTTGTTGCGTATTTGTATGTATACACAAAGTGGAGAAAGGGAAGAAAACATAACGGAACCTTTCCAATGCCCCGCCGCCACTCACAGGCCACGAAGGATCCGGGCTTTTGCAATTTCGAGCATCCGGCTCAATTTTTCTTCATGAAGGCTTCACACTTTGGCAAGCCGTGTTGTAGTCTCCTGTGTTATATTACTATGCTTCACTCTTCTTTATTTTGCTGTTGCTTTTGATTTGGTTTCCTTGCCGCGTGCGTCCCCTCCTGCTTTCACTGATTGTGAAAGTCACATCATTCCATTTCTTGGCGTTCGTGAGAAACAAACCAGAGTGATATAAACATACATGTCTTTTCGATGTATGTGTGTAACTCTCAATCGATCTCTTATGTTTCCGATAGTCCTAACTATATAATACTGCCCGTATATGTAGCTACTACTTGTACAAGGCAGGACGTATTTATTGGTGATATATAGCTGGTAGTTAGCAGTTTCACGAAAGCTATATAGAAGCTACCAGGATACTCCAGTGTGTTGTTTAGAGTTGCGAAGTAAAATTGTGTACTGTATTTATACTGGTGTCATCCTCGACTTGTATTGCGATAGGATATCAATGTTAACCATGTTTTCCAAGGAAAGAGAATGAAAATGAATTGTAGCTTTGTGCTATCCGAAGGAATTATAGTCGATTCATTACTGTTGCACGGTATATAGCAGAGCAATGAGAGAAAATCAGATCTCTCATTGAGCTATACTATACAAGGTTATATATGTAAAAGTACAAACTATAGAATCAATTTAAAGGTGAAGTAGGGAGCATTTATAAGGAGTATAGTGTACGTACTAAGCCTTCTCTGGGTAATTTTGAGTTCCCAAGCTCAGTCTTCAAACGTAACCAGAACGGATTCTATCTTTCGATTTTGTCGAGACTGGAATGCTTAATCTGGGAACTGCTAAGATGGAATGAGAATTGGAATCCATTGAGACTTTCCACGGCTTAAGCTTTTCTATGGTGAAAATTAGGATTTTAAACTTGTGTCAAGTCGACCTTGCCTGCGTTGAATCGGGGTGCTGACAATAATAATTTGCTGTTTCTTAAGATCATGATTCCCGAGTCGTTTTAAGTAGCCAAAATAAAATAAACCTTTATTACCTTCGTAGAACCACCTTGTATCATGATAATCCTTTGTTATTACTCCGCACAGCTATTTCCTCTAATATTATGTCACTGACTACAATAAAACTGGAGTTTCTCCTGTATCTGTGTATATTTACTCTGTGTAGCAAGTTCTTAGGCAATTATGGATGTTGCCGCCAGCATTGATAGGGTCCTGGCATGATAGACTGTCGATATATTGTGCTTTCCTATATTTGACATGATAAATGTGTGTGGTTATTGATATAATATTAACTGCTGGGATGATATAGGGATTTAATGGATTTGGAGGTTAATTTTTTAGTATGTACCTACCAGCCCACCTTAATTTACCTAGAGCAATCTATCAAAGTGCAGACCTACTATTATCTGCATCAAGGCATTTTATGAGACCTCTCCTGCTACAAATATCATGTAAATGTTCCAATCCAGACTTATGTAGACCGTTCAATGTGACAAGGAGTTATTTAATGTAATATGCATCAGCTGTGAGAATGGAACCGTAGAATGAGAGGAACTTGACATCATCTCAATCATTCTATTCTGTTGTGTGTACTTTCAAGGCATATCAACCGCATACACGTGGATAGCACTGCAAAAGGACTCCTTTCATTTTAACATTCCTACCCAACCTCACTATACGTATATAGAAATTCCAGTTTTGTCTATTTACTTTACATGATATATTATAGAGTTTCGTGCAGTAATAGCAGTCATGTAAAGCTAAAGTCAAGACATGCAGAAAATTACATGTACATACTTATATGCAAAAACTCAGCAAACTTTAAGCCGACAGAAACATAGCGGTCAGGTTATAATGTGAAGATACCAGTAGGGAGATTGCAAATGAAGTATAGATGCAACTTTTAGCTTTTACTATTTCCCAGTATTACTAACAGTCAACAAACAAGCTTAGGTATTAGACTGGTACAGTATTTATTGTATAAGGATAATATTATAGTGATATCTCTTGTGTGTTGTGTCTTTGACTGTGCTGTCTTGTTTTTCTGTGTGTTGTTTGCAGTGTGTTAGTCTGTACACTGTGTGATGTAATGCTATGTTAGTCGAAAAGTGTTTTGAAGCGGAATGTGAAGTAGAAAGAGAAGGATGTTAGATAGTTTTTCCCTGGTCTTATTTCTACTTCGTTTCACATTGCATGAAACATGCACGAATCCTCATTCAACAAAGTGGAGGTAGTTTACTTGAAGGAAAACATTTAGATATGCTTTTTCAACTTTGTACCATTTCAACAATACATGTTGTCTAATATGTCAATTCCACCATGTGCACATAAAATGGAGAATTTCGTTTAGGTAAGCATTTCTCTTCTTGTCTGGTCCTGAAATGACCTAAATTATGGAAAACTGATACGAAAAAATTACCCACATTCACTTGTCCACTTTTTACTTTTCTCTCAAGGCGATTGTAGGGTATGTTAAGTTATCTCTGTATTATAAAAGTAACATAGTAACATCATAGTCAGCATTTATATCCTGTCTGTGATTTTTCCGCCTATGCAGTTTGCAAAATTATGTTAAGTAATATGTGCCACTCACGGACTAATCGATGCGAAACATATTACTCATTAGTGTAGGTTGAGAAAATAACAAGTAGACGGTTGGATTTGTATCGTGGTGGAAGGAGTAATATATTTCTAATTAATTTCCAACTCAATTTCAATCGCTTCGCTAATTTTAATGCACACTAAAAATTGCAAACAGCTCTCAGACAGAATAGGAATGTTGAATGACAAAGTGAGTGTAGTGATGGCAAACTTATTTGCATTTTCGCGAATTTGTATTAGTAGTCTGATGAAATGTGGATTAGAGACATGGAGTAGTAGTAGTACGGGATTCGTTCATTTTCCCCTCAAATGGGCAGTAGGTCTGTAGTAGTCGTAGAAAGTGGAGTGTGTAGTATAGGCACAGGAGAAAGCGGCGAAATTATTTGATTTGCTCTGAGCATCACTCACCGAGTGAACGCCATCGCATTACGGTGCTCGGCTCAGTGCTCTTAAATGCTCGAATTAAAGGGCTGCTCTCATTTTATTTGCACTAACCCGTGCTGAAAGGATTGATGAGATAAAACCAAGTTACCTGTCCTGCCCCACTTAACAAATTCCTATGTAAATTACTCACATTAGTCTGAAACTGTGTTTGCATACAGGCAAAAGATAAAAGACGACGCTTATTAAGGCTAAACACTCATGGTAATTCTAATCTGCATTAAACACCCGCATCATCATCACCAGCCTTCCCTACTTCCCTTTTCTCACTATAATTATAACTTTCTTCCCTAATACCTACACAAAACAGATACACAATCGTCTCTATGTAATAGTATTTATATTTTTAGGCTACTGTGACTGTGGTCCTACTACAAAATATTAGTTGGGGTTATTTATATTGTTCAAAGAAGGATTTTCATTTTATTTGTATAGCTATGCTAAAATATCAATAGGTACATTCTATTCTGTATTATATTTTGCTTTCTTCTGCACTATGCATGACCCACTTGTCCTATTATTATCTGTGTTCATTTTCCTCTGGCATTTTAGCAAAAAATAATCATTTTCTGTGGGAAGACAATGTTAATGCAATTCCCTTTGAATGTACCGAAGCATATTATCTTTGTGTTGTGCTTCTTTATCTTTAGATAATTGTTTTATGTTCCGAGAGCTATTAATAGTCTTTGCCGAACTTTTATCTTCACCATGAGCTTGAGACTTAGATAAAAGAAAGTGACGGCGGAGGCGGATATGATAACGAAGCTAAAAATATTAGAATTGGACTGAACGAAAAGATGTGGGTGGTTGTGTGTTGTGTAAAAGTACTACCGTAATGGAATTTATACTTTTGATAGAAATCTTTTTTTAGAAAATCAATAGAGGGAAAAGAATCGGGACTTTTACAGACATAACATGCTCATTTGATTAGAAACACTCCGTTTCCTTCTTTGAAAGAGAAGCAGATCAGTTAAAATAAAAAGTTATGTGGTTAACCATGTTAAGGCTGTTGTAAAAGAGTGCGCTATGAGTACTTAAGGAGTGTTCGACTGTGTGCTGATACTAGGTCAACATATCGTAGGGATTTAGATAACGTGGAGTGTTCAAACGAGTGTTGTTACGAAGACTCGATGCAAATCTCCGTGTGTTGAACGTTGAAATGCTTTCTACGATTTGTTCCTAAAGGCTAGGAATGAACTTTCGCCTTTAATATTCGCAATCAGGAATGGGACGAACTAAAGCAGACATTGCGGGGTAATGGAGAGAACGGATTGCGGTTAGGAGATTATAATGCTGAGTTAGCTTTTCTTTTCACTTGACTTTGACTCAATCATTTCTTTCAAGTGGCTGTTCTAAGTTTGCTTCATGTGGATATTTTGCTACGACTAAAATAACTCCATGTCATCGTTTCACATTTCACATCAACTCAACTTGCTTATCTGTATCAGTCAAATGCAGACGCTGGATTTTCATCTACAAGATATTCTTCCGCTAGGTAGCTAGTAGCTACATTACAAGTTTCCATTAACCGTTCATTTATAGGAGGGATGTATTTCCTATATTATGTGTATGTGTAGGTACCTCATGTCTCATCTCATAAATGGAAAGCAATACTGATATGTAAAAGTTCAAGTGAATCAACGCACGTGTCTTCTATTAAGTTAACAGTTAATGGTGGAATGTATATAGGTATAATATAATAGATATAAAATGACATGATATGTTTATTTCAATATTAGTTGCAATTTGGTAACCTATTATATTATAGACATATTCAATAATAATCTATCGTCTTTAATTCTTCTGTGCTGTATGTTTCATATACATACAATATATCACATATAACATATTGCATGGATTAACAAATCAACGTGATGATACATTAGTGTGTAATTCTTACGAATTATTATTAGAATATCGTAAGAATGTTGTATCTAGCAAAGTCATTTTCTGTGAAGACAATACTGAAGTAAAGTATATGTAGGTACATGATGAAATTTTTTGTTTCTATGATCCCTCCTGGGTCTTTATGTGCAAATAAAATATTTATCTTCGCGTGCTTAATGTTCTTGCTTACTAATTCGAATACTTATATACGAATTTTGTTAAAAAGTATGCAGTCAGATATATTATACTTACCTAGCTAGATTTACAAATTGTGTAAGTATAGTGGATGTGTATTGGAATTAATGAAGTTGTGACTCGCTCACTCAGTGACTATGATAAGAGAATGTCTTGTTCAAAATGTAACCTGTCAATTTGTCACTGTAAGAATCTACTGTAATCGGAACTACTAGCTTGGCGTTTTTCCGTAATATCGTAAGCAGTGAAAGAATTATGGGATGGTAGACCACGTGGAGCTATACGATTTATAGTTAAAGTCATCTAAACAAGAAGGAAACTAATCGCTTCGTTTCTTAATTCAATTGGATTTGCTGAGTTGACTTTTTCGTTTTCGTTGTATGGTTTGGTGGTTTCCTGTCATTTTCATATCAATCCCCCATCATCAAGCATATGGCCGTACATCTGGCTAGATCCACTCTTTAACTGGAGATTTCTGCCTGAAAAGTTATGTTCAAGCTTCCGTTCAATGATCTTTTGTTGCATTACTGGAACTCTGTAAGTTACAGCTAAGTCTCAGTAAGCATTTCCACCCAATCCCTTCCATCCGAATGTTGTTTTCCTTTAATAACAATAAGCTTACGCCAAGTTGCTAGCGACTGAGAAAAACTTTTGCCACAATATTTACACATATGTCTTAAAGTCGAGAAAACGAAAAAGAAAGCAAAGTAGAGCATGCCGTTCATTCGTGTAGAGTATTAATAGAAAATACTACAAGCATACCTATAATATGTACAAATCAAATCTGTGCTTCTGAGTTTTATAGCTTTTAGTTGTGCATTTATACTTTGACGGTTTGGATTATTCCGGTAAATGTTTTATGCGCTCCGTAGGTATATACGTTACTTTCTACGTCAGTTCTTGTCAGCAATGAGGAGGAAACAAACGCTTGACGTGTTATAACCTTCATTCATATCAAGAAAATATTGATACCTAAGCAAGAAAGTTTTCTTTTTCCCGAAAGAATCATTAGAAATTATTCTTTGTCTATTGCATTGTATTCCATCGATCACCATGCGTGTATTTGTGCTATAATATGCACACATTGCGGTTCTAATGAGAAGTTATGGATTGTTTTTTCGTCTTATTCATTCCGAGGGCATTATTTATACTTTCGACTTCATCACGTTCAAATACCCTCAGACACCTAGCTATAATAGTTAAATAAAATAACTCCTTCAGTTGACAAAATGATTTTGAAAGAGTTACTATGTGGCATGAGTAAACTACATTACACGTGCCTAAGTATGTATAAACCATTTGCAACGGTAGAAAGAAGTATCGCATTGAAGTTTGACTCGGTAACATTAACTGTGACATTATTGTTGTATATAACTATTTTCATTACATATATTTAAAAATGTCAAATGCCATTTTGCGAATATTCAAACATTCGCCGTTCTCAATTTCAAAATTTGGCGGTCTTCATTTTCAAATAAAAGTATAATGGCAGTATTTAGAATGCAGAGTATTAATTCTTTTAAAATGTCAAAGGTCATGAAGGAGTTGACCAATTGACCCAATCTTCGAACTTTCATAATGTTTATATGTATAAATATAGTATGTGTATTTGAAATTTGAAGTCTTTGTCTCAAACCGTTCTTGAGTTATCGCCCAAACAGACGAACGGACAGACAGAGTGAAATCATATAAACAACTACGAACGTTGTTTAATAAATATACAATGAGACAAATAGCCGGATATAGGTGATAAAAACTTTTAGTAGGCAGTAGGCACATACTTATCGTGATTCTTCCATATACTGAGAAATATTCCAGACAAAGATTTACGACGATTTTCAGATTTCGTCGACATAATTCCTTTTGAGTTACGTTGCGTTGCGTGAGAGCCCTTTGGAACGTCTGTGTAATTCTGAAATCATTTGTACATTCATATGAAGCATGCTTTTAACATTTGTAAATTAATAGCAAAGTAAGAACCTTCTGAATTGGTAACATGCGTGGCTTACTCAGATTTCATGTATTTCCAACTAAATCCTTTCTGTGCGTATTTTATGTGAGAAACATGAAGGGGCTTTAGCACTAAGGAAATTGATGGGATGACTACTAAAGCCACGAAAAGTTAGACGACTTCTTGTCAACACCCGCCTTTGCATACATACGACAACTATAGCACAATTTGAAACTCTGAATCCAGGTTTACAAGCATACCTATATATAACTAAACAGTAAAAATTACTGGTGGTAATATGGCAGTATCTGTGAATATTTCATACGCAAGAAGCATTTACTTCGCAGAATGGGCTGAAGTATGCACTAAAAGCCCAGACGGGTATTGATACTGACTCAGATTTGAGAACGATATACATAACTGTGTGTGATAGGAAGAGAATGTGAACTGAAGGAATTTGTTGCTGGAGATTGGATTGAGTTGTGAGAATTTGGATTTAGAAAGGAAATGAATAGGAATCATGTGCAGTATGTGTATGCAGTTTCCTCTGAATGGATGTTACTGCTGGCAATTTCATGTCAGTTGCAGATACACGAAGTACATCCTCACATACACGCGATGTGTTGTCATATCATATACTCAAGTCTCCCGGTTTACTATAACTATATGAAGAATCCGAATTATTGTGATTTATTACAGTTTGTACATTTCGCAGTGCACACACACATATTTTACTGTGATATCCATATTTATATTGGCACGTATGGAATGATATCTTAGTGATAAGGAAGTAATGATAAATAAGAATTGTCAAAGAAAATTCCTGGTTTAATTGATCATAAAACGAGTCTTGAAATTAAGGCCCATGACCCCTCTGAGCGAAAGGCTAAGAAAAATATAAAACTAAAACGAGTACACACTATAATATTATGTGTGTATAATAATATCTCTGCGTGTATCCGTACGCAAGGAGATTAACCCACATTCCATAATATTTTCAGTGTTGTGTGGTTTTATTATTCAGTTGTATATTTTATCTGGCAGTAGTCCTTTCTGTGGTATATAGTAACATATATTTATATGACTATGTAAGTATTAGGCAACTGTATAATCCTCACATAGTTAATTATCTACAGAGCACAGTATGCAGTAAAGTAGTAAAGAGATACCTAAGTTTATAGGAGCAATATTAAAGAGTAGGGTCTGAAACTTTTGTTTTGTATGTGTAAAATCCCTGCCCATTTTTCGTAGTTGACGATGACAGTGAGTTTATATTGTTGAGTGTATTGAGAAGGATCAAGATCTGTCGAATAATAAGATAGTTTGGAAGAGGAGAGAAGAGAGTTTATGTTTGGTCATAATATATCGTTAATGTACGTGTAACATTTGTTCTGGGAGAAACGGGGTCAATATTCGTAGTAGTATGTTATTGTAACTGTGTACAGCACTGCTTCTACATGCAAAAGATACCCAATCCTATCTGTGAAATTACATGGGATGTTTCTATGAAGACATTTATGGAGACTTGGATAGATTGAAAAATTCCTATCTTCTTGTCGCATTTCACTGTGAGAGCTATATAACTAGGTATACCTATATGCATCGTTTGAATGCTAACTGCTCCGGATACCATTACAGGCTATGCCGCTACATACAAATACATTATGGCAGGAGTACTCTGCATGCAACTGTATTATAAATTCGTCTTTTCTCTCTGACTCTAAAAACCTATGCTCCGTTTTTTGGATGGTTTTAGTTTGCATCGCATTATTGGAAAAGGCAGGAAAAGATGTTGGTGGATGGAAGTATGGTTCACTGCTAGTTATACTTCTTTTTGAATAAGCCACGGCGGATGAGAGTGAAAGAGAGTCTGGAAGAGACGAGGTCAAAATAGTGGCGACCTTATTGCTCGTTGGGTGGAAAAGATAGAGGTAATCTAATGGCGACATAACGAAAACAGAATGGGAGATGACTCTTTGCGAAACGGAAAAAGAAAGGAATTCCATGTGAAGATATGCACAGCAATAATCCCATCTTATCCTCACAAATATTATATTGCCATGTTGGGATTCCTTATTCTTCTTCTTCTTCTTCTTCTTCCTGTGTGTACAAAGTCAAGGCAAATTCAAACTGCAGTAATACCAATACTACACATGTCTACTATATAAACAGTATAAGGTCTATTTGTGTAGGAGTCTATATAGAGATGTAGACAATTTCTGTTTTCTTTTGTGCATCACCACCAGTTGTTACCACATGAAAAAATTTACTACGTTCGCTTATCATTAAAGATAATAACGTGTGAGTATCTACAGTTGTATCTAGTCAGTTAATCCGGGGGAAGACACAGGTCTGAAAAGAAAGTGAAAAACAATTCAAGCGTGGAAACAAACCAATAATAGTTGATTAAGTTCCTCCTTTCGGCCCTGCGTGCCGATTTTGGCCACACTTGTCTTCTTCTCCTTCTCACTCAACAAAAGTCAAACCTCAGTCGACGACCTATGAACGAAATTGCATTTCAAAAATCAAATTTGATTCTATTTTGTGGTAAAAGTTTCAGAATTGCTCCAGTAGTTTTTCTATACCATCTAGTAATACCTGCTATAGGCTACTATATTATACTAGCTTTAGCAACAACTACAGTACATGTGTTTTTTTAGCAAAGAGAAAAAGCAGTTGTAACTTGTAACTACTGAGAAATAGTCTTCACTTATGTCAGCCAAGGAAGAAGTATGGCGAAGAAAATAATGGGAAATCGCATATTACTGGATACGAAACATTTCATTGAATGAAAGTTGGTTGAAGGTAAATGTGGATGAAGATGGAAAAAGTAATAGAGTTAGGAGAGGAGTTAAATTGTGTTGCTTTTGCCTCGCTAGATACTTTCTATGTAACTTTGTTATCTATAGACTCAAGTATGAATTGTAGCAATAAAAGTATTATACCCTTACACACTCTACTACAATATAAATGCAATCACGTGTAGTAGGCGTAGGTCATATAGCTTAATCTGGATATAGTGCGTTTGTAGACGCCTACACGTTACATAAAGTATCTAGATGTCTGTGCATGGTCGCATATGTGACCAAAGATATTTTATGTGTGTAGTGCGTAAGTACTATTGAGTAAATACGAAATGATGGGAATCGACAACCTTAGTACTCATTATAAGTTATTACATAATGCAAACTTGCACTTTAGTTGTCATACCGGGCATTTCTTTGAACTAATGACAGTAGAGTAAATACTTGTTAATTTTTGAATATGTTTACATTCAGAGAATGTAGGTATTTATTTTGCTCTAGGAATTTCCATTCATCGCTTCTCCAATGTAATGGTTTGATATTTTACGTAACCCTGCTGGTAGTGTATAGTTCTTAAAATAATATATTTAAAAAATGATGAAATTACTTCGTTTACATCTTTGTTTGCACATTCTGGCAACAATGCTATAAAGAATGTCAGCTGTCAACTGATTTGTTCCGTGTAAGTGAAGTATTTGTTTGGGCAATTTTCTGCTTGGCAAACGCTTGTGAAAGTGATTGAGCAGCAGTGTATCAGCTGCAGCTGCTGCCACTGTCGAAATTGTGCGTATTATCAATGAAGACTTTCAGGCTGAAAAATAATGAAATTTGGGTTGACATGTCTAGCAAATAGATGACAGGTTGACCTTACATGACAAAATATGAACGCCGACGTATGGTAGATGCGGGTAGGTAGGTATTCTAGGTATGCGTGCATACGACAGTTTCTACCTCTTTTGTCCATCGCTCATTTTCATACGCGAAAAAAGAAAGTTAACTAACAAAAGATGAGGTATACAATGTACAATGGATACGCAGAAGCATTGTTTCATCGGGCAGGCAGCCGATATTATATTATGCATAATATTCTGGTCTACAATTTTCGACCGTACACAAATTTGCTTAGGTATATCCGAAATTTTATTGTAGGCATTTGTGCACGCAGCACTTTCAAAGAGTTTTGGAATATTCGATATGGGCTAGACACATTGTTGTATTGCGGGATTGAAAAATTGTTTTTGTGCATACCACTACATTGCACATAGGTAGTCACTGTCACTCACTAGCTGTCTATGATATTATACGCACATTATACAAGCATGTGACGAATGATTTTTTCTGAAGGAGTGGAAAATTTTTAATGTTGAATATTTGATGACCAACTCTATTTATATAGTTGATCGTTCCTGTTACAATAATATGATAGATTATGACATAAGCTTAAATACTAAGCTTAAATTTTGGATTTTCTCTACTCTATGTACAATACGTGTTGTGTAGATATGTAGACAAACAGACAGTACGAGCGTGCATGATATTATTGTATGCGGAAAGTATTAATGTATGTGTCTAAGTTGTATAATGGGAGATTGTAGGTTTAAAGGTTGTAAGCAAAGCTGAGTATGTACTCTGGTTGTTTTGTGGTTTGAGTTTGAGTTGTTTTGTCTGAGCAGCTAAAACTTAAACGTTTGCTTTAGTTTTATTAGTAATCCATGTATGCGTGCATCCGTGTGTACTTTTTACTTTTACATTCCGTTTCCCTTACATACTTATAGCCACTAGCAGTGGCAATGTTATGCAGTTGTGTTATGGTTTGATATTTGTAACTGTATGTAACGTATATAGGGACTTTCTCCTGGTTTCACCATATTGCGACGACCACGCAGAGAAAGAACAGTCAAGTCAACTGAAAGTCGCGAGACAAGTTAACGAAAGTTACACGAACGAACAGCAAACTACACGGGCTCATTAAAAATGTAGAATTCGTTCTCGTCAACAAAATGCAAACGAGCACACAGACTGCGAGAGCATCAAGACGATTTATAGTTAAATTTTAAATGAAGTTTCCCCTCTGTACAAACTGTGCAGGAAGAGACGAGTAAAACTGTATAATCAACTTTGTGGTATTGACACTTCTCTCACGGTCCTGTCTCCGTTTTGCTTCCTCTTCTCCATGTAAGTCTCTTCCACTCGTGAGACTTCCACCAACGTGTCTCTTTCTCTCTCTCTCTGTGCACCTACACACATTTCCTTTTCCTTCGCAGTCGTCACTTTGCCTGGCTTTGAGATAAATACAATATTACTGTATTATGTAGATGCGTAGTGGTACCTACATAAGTAGGAGGAATGCTCTTTGGCTATGTGCTTCTGTTTCAATGCAGATCAGGAATTCCTTTAAGTTGACTTGGGTTTCTTCTTTTGAAGGAAAATTCAGGATTTTACACGAGGTAAGAGATTTTGTCACGCATTTGTATATTTTATGCGCTGTGATTCCATGTAGCTCAAAACTTGCGACGAGGACTGTCGTTCTGACTTTGTAAATGTACGGATCGCTTTTGTTTGTCTGTCGCATGCTCGTTTACACTTTCTCTTTTCACTCTAATATTATTATATTATTATGACTGCCACAGATATGAATAGACATGCCATAAAATATCTACATACCACAGCAGTCCGACTTTTCGACAGTAACTTCATGATAAATTGAAGCGTTGTGTTATAATATGACAATGTGGTTGAATATATGACTGTGGCTACATTAAAGACCTGTGCCACTGGCGAAATATACAGCTTACCACAAATGGCTGTAGCGAATCGGAACAACTCACAATTCTCATAGCACAACTATATGATGCATGAATACTTATATATAGAGCTTTTTATATATAGCCGATTCTTGACTTGACAGTTATAAAGGACATTACAATTTCTATTATCTGTGTATATGCTTTCATACTGCGACATGTTTACATATAAATAAATACGCTTCTGTCTTTCTAAGCTGAAATGTTCTATCTATCTGACGCACCCATCTTTCACAATCTATTATAATATCCTAACCTAAAATCATATCTGTCTTAACTCTTTTAACGAGCTTATCGCAAAAATACACATTTCCACATTATTCATTCACGAAACACGAAATAAAATATTCTCAGCTATAGGTATGTATGCACCTAATTAAATTTCTGTAGCATACTACTACGCAGTTAAAGTTCAAGTCAAGCCTTACAAATGCCACACCTATCTTTCTGAGACTGTATGGCATACCTATACAGTTCTTGGTTGTTTTTATCACATGAATTTTAGAACATATTGTTAAAACATGCGTGTTCAGTTAAGAATGTGATGTTTGGGGATGTTATAGATAAGGAGGTGTTGTTTCGCATTCTTTTTGTAGCATTTCTGCAACGAGATGAGCAAGTTATTAGTGAACAGAATGGAGATGGGGAGGATATTGCAATTGGCGCTGCTACACATCTTCTATGTGATGTCGATAATAGTTACTGAAGGTAGTGCAGAAACTGTGTATAGGCCTCGTGGACTATTTTCTGGCAAAGGAGTAAAGCAGTTGAGCCGTAGGTAGCAGAGTGAAGTGAAGCAAAAAGGATTTACGATGTACAATGAGCCATATAAGCTTCCACTGTGATAATTGATGATGATTTATATAGATGAGTGGAAGAGGACTCATTGCCTTCTTCTTCATCCCTACGTCCCTGCTCTCATCTTCTCCACATAGCACATACTTGTTAACTTTTACGAATAGCCTGTAGACTGACACGAGATACTTGAACGCAGTTCTAAATATAGTAGGAAGAGAACTTCTGTGTGTTTGTGTCTCAAACCAGAAGAGATACACAAAGCAGGAGCTACTAGAATGAATTCGCCCGGACTCGAGAAACTCAAGATCTACAGAGACTAATGAGAAAGGTAATTCCACAGTGACAGGACTCTGTTTCCTGCGTAATAAAGACTAAAGAAATCACGCACAAATGCTAAACGAGTTTGACTTTTAGCTGTAAGGCCTACAGGAACCATGAACTAAAGTGTATTATGTGGTATTACTCTGCATATACAAGTACACTATATAGTTAATTACTCTTATCATGAAATGAAGAATATGTATTCACAGTGCGAATAAAAATAAATATAAAACCCTTTTTGATGGTGCTGTGATGGGCTATAAATCTCCTTCACGAATCAACTGTAAAGTGTATAGACAACAATTTGTAACGGATCTTAAGTAGGCGTTTTATTTTTATTTTCCCAACTGCTTTGTTTTATTTTGTCTCAATATTCCTGGTATAAAGGCGAGCGACCTGCTATAGATAGATGTCTTGATGATACATACTTGGTATTCACATGTTTACAGATAATTCATGCTAATAATATTTTGTGGCCATAAGAAAGGGAGAATTTGGCAATGACTGATTGTACAGTACATAGCTTAAATGCAATCTGCAAAGAACGGCAATTCTTTAATAATGGGAATTACAGCAATTTTTAAAGTTGTACACGTTCTGTGCTCATAACATGTTTCCCATCATCGAGGAAATTGTGTAGCATCTGAAAATCAGCGGTTTTGTCTCAAGTTCGTTATTCTCTTCTTTTCTGTGTGAGTTCGTTTTGTCGTAGTGTACCGACTGCACTTGGTTTCGTTTTTTGGCATTACGCTACGTTTCACAAAATTGACTAAAGTTGTGCTGCGGAGACGGGAATCGTGATTTGAGTTTAAATTGAGCTTCTTATTAACTGCAAGTTGAAATCCTGTCGGGCTATGTGTAGTCTTTTCCAGCCTCTCCCGATCCTCTCCCTCACGTCAATAATCATGCAGCTTGGAGAATGTCTTGTTATACGCTCGTCGTCGAACATCATAACGATCATGATAATGATGATGAAGGAGACGATATCTCTCCGGGGTTGTTGCCCTATCGTTTTTCTTATTATGGCTTCATCATATCATGAGAAAATATACCGTGACATCACCTTATAAAGAAACGCAGTGCGTGTATCTGAAATCACGTTAAATGCGTTATTTGTTGTGTTTTAATGGAACACTACAATAATCCATTAGTTCTTGTTAAAACTACACACAGACTTGGTTAGCTTCATTATTAGTTTGGGGAAATCGACCCTTTTCCTTGATGTAATGTGTAATTGGATGCCTACATAGTAATACAATAAGGATTTTCCTACTCTTTAATGTTTCTTTCTCACTGTTCATTGTACAAGTAGGGTAATACTATGCAAAGAATTTTAATTTGAAACGCAATGTTAATTTTTGTTTACCGCAGTCTGTAAAACAAAATTAATATGTAGGCAATTTTCTGAAGTACAAATCCTCTACTTACCTTTAGAGAATATTCTACTACAAATATATTCGTCGGGAGGTTTGTATTCTCTATATATTTCTCATCAGCACCACACACACTTTCCTTTCGGGTTACAAAAGGAAATTTCAATTGTAGTGTATTCCTTTTCTTTGCCCTTGCAGAACAGAAAGAGAAAGTTTATTTGAGGTTTTCCCTTGTAGCTTTTTTGGTTGGATGTGAATGTGATGGAAGGAAGATCCCTGCAGTCATATCAAATTGCTAAGAGCTGTTCGTATTTAACTGAAATATTTTTCTCTGCGTTTCCCATATAATATTTTGGGTTACTTTAGCCTTTATTTTCATCCTACCACTCACTGCTGCTTCCAGATAGAATTACACCGCCACTACAATACTAACATTTCTCTTGCATTCCCGTATGTATTGCCTACTTACATCCTTACATCAACCTATACCTACGTACTACTTACTGTTTGTATCGAAATGTTTGAAGAAAATTCTAGAGAAGAGAGCGTCATCGTCCCCTAGTCCCCACAGACTCGTGTTGTACAGTTAGAATTTCGAGACACGATGTAAAAACCAGACACAAGCCTTTACATAGTGTATTCGTCCAACTATAAATAGTTGTAGCAGCAGTAGTAGCAGCATTGCATTATTATTGTGGTGAAAGGAGCCCACAATCACCGCTAAGTACGTACATGAGTGTACAGCTCGGATGTTTTCGCTTGCTGTAGTCTATGCGAATGCCTATATAGGAACGTAATAAGTGAAAGTAACGTAACGACTCAGCTGAGTACATCGATAAGTTTCCTTTTGCTTATATACTTAAGACACACTTCTGCTACACCTTTTCACAACGACTAATACGTACTTATTTATTTTACTACTGAACCACTATCTCTCTTTTTGCGATAGGGCGATAGTTGTGCAGTTGAATGTAGAAAATAGTTGTGTGGAGTAAGTACAAGTAGTGCAAGTCTGAAAAACGAAACTAAGCATTTCTTCTGGTTTCCTTGGTCGTTGTTGTCGTCGAGTAGGAGCTGGTTAACTTGAGTGGAGTCAAATCTTGTTCGACGTTCTCCAGCCAGAGCAGCGTCATCAAAATCATAGTGATGCTGTTCGTTCCTTTTCCTCTTCTCTCATCATTTTATACCTTCGTGGACTAATACTGCTCCAAGTCCTTATTGTACTTAGGTTGCGTAACTACCGTACAGTTCCCGGGTTGCCTGGAATTTAAGGCTATATACGATTCTTCTATCATCTTCAGCCCATTTGTACTCAGATATATTTATATTACTACACGGAGCCTGGCCTTATGGTGCAATTATTCTGTATACGTTGTAAAATAGTGGTAGCGTTGCGTTGGTATGCTACACAAAAGCAGTTTTCAGTAGTTTCTTGGATTCTTTTTCCTTTTTCTTGACTTGTTTTGTTGTGCGACTCCCTCCTGGCCTGACGAACGACTACAAAAACTACAGGGACACAAGAGAACAACTCTGTGACTGGTTTGGTTAGTTCAGCCCTCGTCTATTCTTCTCTCGTCGTCGTAATAGCATTGATTTTTCCTCCTATTCACTCAGCCACGGCTATCATCTCCCTCTCTGTCTCGCTGTGTGTGTTTCTATGTGCAACATACGTGTTCTATACGAAATGTAAGTGTATACTTTGTATGTATTGCTTTGCATTGTGATCCTTCCTTTTGTCATTTGTAGCGTTAAAGGACATTAGTGCTTGCTTCATCCCATTCTCTCTCTTGACAATTTCTACATCCTGTGTATTGCATTACGACATATTGCATGTGCGAGTGTAAGGGTTCTGCTGTGTATATATATAGTAGGCGCTCTGATGTAAAGAGAAGACTGTCTCCTCTAAGGACGCACACGTATGATTGCTCTTTTTTGACTCGGTCTTTTTGAAAAAGTCGGGTAGGTATATATTGTACAACTAATGTTCTGTCCGTAACCGAGCTGAGCGGAAACTAAATGCTATTCACACTCGCTAATTCACAGCAGTGTACAATTCCGCCTACCTACCTTCTATATATGTTCGCAGTTGTAAAAAGGGATGAATGGTTGACATAGAAAGGCAACCATATGGTAGATTTGTAGAAAACTAACATTAATGTAAGAGTAAGCTGGATTCAAGGTGATTTCTTTTTTCACAGGAAGGAAAGAGACACAAGTTTCTTTTGTCTTTAATTTCCGCCATACTTACCGTTTCTCTATGTCCATTGACAATACGCTCGTACTTTGAAAAGCTCCAGAAAATCCGTCTTCTTCTTAATAGAATTCAAGGCTAAATCTTTTCAGACTAGTTTATTATTCTGCTACTGCAAGTAGTTGGCTACAAAGAACTACTAAATTGCTATCACTATCACGATTCAATACTCCATTAGTAGTTTGGGTTAGTTTCACAGATTTTACACAGACAGGAAGACTCAGACTCAGACTACTATTCTCTCGTGTATATGGAATGGATTACACGTTTACGTACATATATAATGCACATTCATTAGCTTAAAATGTATCATGTGGGTTCATTTTTATTTCAGAAAACTTTTTGGACAGCAGGTAAATTTCTAGAAGCATTTAGGTAGATTCTAAGTAAGTATTGCAGCTCAGTTGAGTATTTATCACCCCGCATGTACATAAGACGCTGTGTAAAATACGACTGCGAAGAAAGTATTGCAATTAGACAGTTGTTGTGTATGTAAACAAGTTTCCTCACTCAGTTTAACGAATTCGACTCAAGTTGCACTGCTAGTGACCCCCTTCCTCGTCACTAAGGCGTTGGTAAGCCTCGTCGGTATTTTTAAATAGAAACAAACTAAGTAACTGACGAGTGACATGGGACCATGAGGACGGAGATAATTTTGTATGCTCATCTATCTCTGTGCTCTTCTCTCAATGACACAATACACTTCTCCATACAGCAGCAGCATACAGAATTCTACAAAGATTTCTTTTTAACTTAGTTTGGAGACTGGTTCTATGAAGATGGAGTGGAAAATGAGAGTTTGGGAATGAAGAGACTAATCTCTTTGCTCATCCATTCTCTCTGTGCAGGATTTTAAAGGGAAATCATCCGCTAGAATGAAATGGAGCTTTCCTATTGACACTTAAAGTAGAATAGTAGGCTTCTGCACACAGAACCCTGCGAGTAGTAGAATTCGCGACAACTACTACAACAAATAACACAAAGTGAAACACGAATAGCAGTTGGTAGTATGTATATATCTTTTCTCTCGAAGCACATAAAATGCTCTGTGAGCATAGTCATTCATGTGAACAGAACCTGATTTCACATTCTTTTACATAGCTGATGCTGCTGTGGAGTCTGGAAAGTTGCATTAGACTGGAGTATAAAATATTTTCCCAGATTGTAATGCTGTGTGTGCAGTAAAAGCAATCGAAAAGCTTAAGGTTCACCTTTGCAAGTATTTATGCGTAAGGTAGTAAAATACTAATCTGTTTTATCCGAACCTCGCAGCTATCTCTTGTGTTCGTAGTTCGGGATAGTTACACACTGAGAGAATCTTCTTTTGAATTTAAGTCAGAATAGATTTTATTGATTTCCGAGCTGGGGGTATCTGCCAAGAGGCAAGTGATTGATTTGAAGCTGAGAGACTAGCTGTACTACTGCAGTTACTTGTTTGTGTATACACACAGTCCTCCAGACTTGAGAGCGAGGTATTAAACTTGTCTCGTGTAGCTTTATAGTGAGACACATCACTATTTACTATATCCACTACCAGACCCACAGTCTGTGTACTCCTCCATGTACTATTTCGCTTTTTAAGGCTCACACACACAACAGCTAACTAAGCATTGAATTTTTTTCCACTTTGCTTGAAATTGAAAAGGAAGGAAGGAAGCCTAGAATCACTCACGACTACACAACACAACATTATGTAACATTACAAAGTGCCAAGTAAAGCTAAACCATAACAGAAGAGCTCCAAACCAATCCTGTGTGTGTGCTCTCACTTACTATACATTGAGATTCTCCTCCACTCAATGCCAAACTCAATGTTATGCTCACTTAGACTCTCTCATGGAAAAGAAAGCTATTCCTTTATAATGCACCTCGCTTAACTGCTTTTACAGCATCAGTAAATACTAACTCACACACACACGCACACACAAACACATATTTACCATAGTAGTGCACTGTGTATTCCTTACTTCTTCTTCCTCTTATATATGGCTTTATTGACACAAGGAGCAGAGTATTAGGACTATAGACGAGAGAGAGAGAGATATTTATCACCGGACTGTATTACTACGCAAGAGTGAGTCTTTTTTCCAATATTTTATATACCGTTTTCTTTTGTGTGTATCTGTGATGCTGCAATGTTACGTAACATGAGTGAAAGAGGCGAGAGAAACTCTGAGTGACAATGAAAGAGAAATTTTGGCCTTTCCGTTTTTTCTTTTATAGCTTCACGGAATAAAAGAGAAAGCCAGTACTTACTTCATATACACATGATATGATTCTCTAGGAAGCTTAGTAAATAGTAGCGGTAGACGATAACGTTATATCTCACTTAACTACAAAGATGGTTAGCAAATACTAATATAGTCAGACAGAGAGAGAGAGTAAAAGTTGTCTAGGTTTACATGGAACTACACAAGGTAGTATTTAGTAGTGTTAGGAGAGTTATAGGTAGGGCGTCAGTTGATTGTGCGTCTGATGGTCGTGGCATTGACGATGTGTGCATGTGACGGCTCTGCAGGAAAACCAGTTCCGACTGGAACTCAAATAACATAGACCACGTAGATATTATTCTCATTGACACATTATCTTCCCTTTCAAGCAACATATTGGAAAACGTACCAGTTCGCAAAGGAAAGAAGAAGAGCAGAAAAAGTGTAACAGAATATTCGTAGAAATATCTTATAGAGAGAGAGAAACAGTCATATATGTCTCAAAGTGAAATCTCTCACTAATATAACTAACAAGAGATATTTCTAAGCCCCCACTGTGTGTGTGTCTGCCTTCGTCATGTTGGAGGGAGAGGAAACCAGGAGAAAGTGGCGAAAGCCACAACTGAAGCGTATGGACTTGACTGGACTTTCACCATCTCGGTTTTTATCTGTACGGTTAGGTATGTTTTGTTCTTGCCGAGAATTTTGCCCTGCTGTCTGCTCTTGTCAAGAGTATTGTCATGTCACTGTTGATATTGTGTACTCTAAGTCTGCGGGAGGTCAAGTTAAGAACATCAGTGCTTTTTACTTTTCCGTGTGTGATGATGATGATGATTCTTTGCAAGATGCTGAGTTAGGGTTAAGTTGACTGGAGAGAGTGGTGGTGTGTGAGAAAAAGAGATCGATAAATGGAAGTAATCTGAGTCGCTCTTTTGGCTTTACTTTTGTCTTTGGCTTTTGCCTTGAGTTTTTGAGTGTGGAGCTTTCACGAATTGTCATCATGATGGGGAAGGGGAAATAGGGATAATACTAAAGAACGGATATATGGCGGAACACACATAAGACGCAAGGGTGCAGACGACCTTTTGTAGAATCAGTTTAAGTTTTCAGCTTTGCTGAGTATGAGGTTTCTGTTGTAGGGAGTATAGGAGTTGTGGGTTCGGGTTCGGTATAGAGACACTACTATCCATCATGTGTGATGAGTAAAAAGAGTTTTAGCCGTTGACTCGTTGCTCGTCTATTTTTAGAGAGGAAGAGATAACCAAGAAAGTGCTGTCTTTTTGCCTTTATCATTATTTCCTCGGCCGGATGTACAGAGACATTGTAAGGGATCCTGTGAGAAGCTGAGGATGTCAAATCTAGTCAAACCATGATTTACTTTTCTATTGCAATGTAACTTGATGAGCTCAGCTGAAACATAAGACAAGTCTGTAGTAGTCGGCCTTGACATGGGATGGATGGCAGTCGTGGTGCATCACAACTCCGCTTTTCTATCACACGCCAGAGTACAAATGAATTGTAGCACACCTTTCTAATAGCCAGGCTGCCAAAGCATACCAAAACGCTAAAATAAGCGAATCTCCGAAAAAATTCCCTTCACATTTTTGTAATTGCTTTGACGTAATGTTCTCTCACGAGTATTTTAAACGAGTGATTTATTTTTAACTGGCTGAGCTAGATTTTTAAATGCATTTAACTGTATCCAGGGTGTAACATCTATCTCAATATGCTATATCAATATAAAAAGCGATGGATTTGTTATTGAATCTATATATTATAACATGTATTAGTATGTATAGGTTCCTTCTTTTTGCCTGACTTCAGAATAAAATTCCTAAGTTGCAAAATTATGAGACATTTCGGTGCCCTCATTTTTAATTCTAGTCAGGTGAAAACTTACATTTTATAATACACTTTAGATAGTTGTCTACCAAGTCATTGTAAATTCATATATTAAGCTATTTATTGTCGATTAAAAAATTGTTTCATTTGCCCATGTTTAACATACTGTTAATTGAATGAATTCTTCATCACGCTTCGATGAAACTGTGTTAGTAAAGTATTTAAAGATGATTAATATCTGGACGATAATATGTAACTAACAAGTTTAGAGCTTAAATGCTTAAACATTTCTGAGAGAGAAGAGATGAATTATTCTGTGAAGCATATTACATTATATGTATATAGGAATCAACTGAATGTAAAACTATGAAATGGAAGTTGATACTACACGAGAAAATGCAGAAAGTAGCTCATACATTGTTTCACAAGAAAAAGACACGGAATTCTCTTAGACTATGAGGAGAGAGTATGGCAGAGCTACAACCGAAGTAGTATGAGACTGAAGTGGGATTTCTGTTCCTCTCTCTCTCTCACTTTTCTGTCTCGCATTGTAGTATAAAAGGAAACTTGAGTTTCGTCGAGTAAGAAGATGTGTAAAGTGTAAACCCCCTCATTTGCCCTGCTGCTCCCACTTTAGATATCGATCACAAAATCCAGAAGAGTTAGTGAAAGGGAAACTTCCTCTTTTCTTTTGACTATCGCATCCGGACGACGAAAGAAAGGAAGGAGTGCAACCACCGCCGGTTGGGTTCAGTTGACTTAGCCAAACTACCACTACTCTCTCTCTCTATTTCTCCAGCAGCAGTAGCACTACCAGTAGAGGTAGGTACTACTACAACTACATAGAGTCGAGCCAAGCTCTTTTGCACACTACTCGACATCCATTCTTTGCTTTCTGAACCAAACTAAATTTAAGTAGAGGATATTTTATGAGTGAAGGTAGAAACGGCAAAGCTCAGCTCACGATTCAACAATACACCTTCCTTCCCACACACCACCAACACTCTTCTTCTCTTATTCCTCCTACCCAAATTCAATCGTCTCTAGCACCAACTGACTTCACTTCAATGCCTATTTCTGCATTACTCCGTTCTGAATATGCACACATAGATTTATCTTTATTATACTTATATTTGCAAGTGCTACTACTATGTGGATAAGGAAATCTGTCTTGCATATAGAAGAGACTACATAACTACAGTTGAGTTTCTATGAATAAGCATTTCATTTCTAGTATGAAGTTCCTTGGATGGTTGGTTGGCTTCCCACACTCTTTGTTGCCAGAGTCAATCAGTCAGAGTTGCCTTTAAATCGACTTGGTTTAGTTTTGTTTAGTTTGCACTGCTTTCCTTCTATTGCACACTTCCTTTGAGCTGGAGACTACAACGGACAGCTAGCAATTTCATCATATCCCTGGATAGCCATGAACAGAAAACTGAAAGTAGTCGACTACAGCAATTCCTCGCTTGAATTTCCTCGTGACTACCCTTGTACAATGTGCATTACCATGTAGTACGTCTGTAGTTTCAGCTTTTATATACACAACTTCTACATGGGACATACAAATGAGACTGCATGGTATATGGTGGAAGAGCAGGACAGTGTGTCTCACTCCAGAAAGTGCCCTGTACCTTCCCAGGAATAAGGTATATACTTTACTGTGTGTATTTTGTGCACAGAGCTAACATTATTGGAAGGAGCAGTGACACTGCTATGCCATGGTAGACGGGACAACGCAAATACATGCCATTTCATTCTTACATTACTGCTGTTCGCCATACGGTGTGTTCACATTCCACGAAAATAGTTCATTTCCCAACTGTTTATGTAGCCTGATAAAAGTTTTGCGAAAAGTAGCAGGTTTTATGTCCCTTGTATGTTTCCCGAGTCATTTCGCAATGTTTTTCTTTCACCATTATGCCTATGTGAGTGAGAGTGTGTTATGTATCTGTTTTCATCAACTCAGGATGTGTACAAGTATGCTTAATTTCGTTTTATGTGTTGCATTGCGTAATATGCCCCCGACTGGATAGAATTTTTCCTTAATGCTAAAGGTAAAACTATCTACAACGGAATTTTCCCGGAGCACTGACTTTTATTTCATTTGCAAATAACGCGTGCTGCACTACGTAAACATGGAAAAAGCGAAATACAGTACATATAGTACAGGGTACCACACAACAATCCGAATATGTTAACAGTCCCGTTCTTTTGTGTTGTATAATAATAATACACGTGATACAGTCTTGAAGTTGGGTTTTCCAGAGAAAATAAAATATTAGTAGATTTATAAGAGGTAGTTCTTCTGCTACTTAGAACACTTTCAAGTCAACGTAGAGTTACTTCAGTAAATCAAAAAACTTAATTAAGCGAAAATGGTAAGATTAAGTAACCTTCGTTTCGGTTACGGGTTTTACAAGTTAAACCCGCATATTTCATGAACTGTGGAGGTGACAAGGCAAATCCAAGCGTCCGTATCGCAGAATTACAAAACATAAGTAGATACGTACACACAGTCTTACTTTCTCCTTTCACCTTTTCTGCCACACACTTTGGCTTAGTCTTATTTACCTTCGGCCCATTTCTCGCATTTCACCTTGGAATGTCCACGTAAGGAACTCTTACGCGTTTATCTCGCTCACTTACCAACTGCACGCGTTGGCTTCACTTAAGTACTGAGTGATATGTGTTTTCAACACAGTTTTCAAAAGGCGTAAATACACCAGGGTATTATATCATGTGTTATGAGGTCAACGTTTCGGCTCCTGCGGGTTGCACGAGAGCACAAAACTATACAAACACATACAACATCTATTTCCAGCCAGGAGAAACCTCTAGCCCTATCTATTCCTATACATCAAGAATAAACTGAAACTTTTTAAAATGAAAGTAGATACTTTAGTGTGGATGATAGGTATCACTCCTATATAAGGATATATGTATATATTTATATTATATATATATATAATATATATATATTTGGTATTTAAACAGAAATAGACTATATAAACTTGGAAAAAGTGAATATACTGTAGGTAAAAGTTCAGTCGACGAATTTTGTCTTCCTTTTACACAACAAACAGATATTATGTACTGTGAAAGCGTTAGTTATTGCACATAGTTACAAGGCAATGGACTGCGTACACAACATTTTTAGCAGCAGAGCTGGAGAGGATGGAGTAGAAAATCGGTTTGGCTGTATGTCTTGTCTTTCCAGCTCAGCGTCAAGTCTAAATGGGCGTTTTGATACACAGCAAAATGAGATGGATTGTAATGTTAGTAAAGACTGGTAGAATGCATAGTAGAATGACATGGCACCACATTCACTTCAGACACCGTTTCTCTAAAACACTTTTAAAAAGACTTCTGCTACATTCCCTCCTTTTACATTTATACGAATGCCTGTAAGTAGCATTACTACTAATGTTAAGTGTCTAGTCCTGTTTTTCAACGGATTTTGTTTCTGGACTTGACTTTAGTAGTTGCTTTTTCCTTCTTTGTGTGTGTGTCTCTCTGTGTATCGTCATAGTTGTGCTTCTAATGTGTCTAGTGAAATACTGCTTTAGTTTAGCTGTGTATGTGAAAGTGATGTGGCGGATTTTCATGTGAGAATAAATTCTATATGGATATATGTGTGGTGTATAAGCAATAATACTGTAGTAGTACACATGCATGCATATAGACAGAAAGGAGAAGTATTTCACCACACCACATTAAATTCGACTTCTCATTTGACGCTGACTGACTGCTTTTTATTACCCTTTCTCTTGTTCCTAATTAGCAATACGCTGCTGCTGCTACAACATTATGGTCTCTTTTGCTGTAACTCAACTTTAGTCGCTCTGCCTACGATCTCTGTGTGTGGCACAACTACTTAGGTATATTCGAATGGGATGTTGTAATGTAACTAGTTCTACTACTGCCAGTAACTTGTAGTTTGAGTGAAAGAAAATCAAGTCAGTGAGTTTATTTCATCTCGGTCATTACAGACGAGAATAGAAACCACTAAGACATGTATACAGACACACACACACGTAGAGTACTGGTACAGCTATAAATTGTAGTCATTGTGAACAAGTGAAAGCGCTACAGTCATTTCCTCTGTATAAAGTTTCACCTCCTTCTTGCTTCACTGTGGTTATATAGTAAACAAAGAAAAGAGGCAATAGAAATCTATCTGGGTGTTTTCAAGTTTTACCCATGAACAAAAAGTTTTCTCTCTGACGAAAAGGAAACGTCTAACTTTAGAAATTTCTTGTGGGAAAGTTCATTTCTTTAACTCACTAAGCCTATAAAATAGTTTTGTTCTTGTGTAACTAATATAATATTAGTAGTTATTCTATTAAGCGAGAGAATTGGCTTAGGACGCTGCATGCTGTGTGGTATACCTCTTCTTCCTCACACAACCGTCATCATCATAGGTCAGGAACGGGTTCACTAATCAAATCAAAGCACGTTCTCGTTTTTTAATGCTTGTTTTGAAAATATAGCAAATAAGCATCGCTTAATGATGAAAAATTGGATAATTTGATGTACTGTGTAAGCTTATTTTTTAATAAAAGTGATTTTTAGCTTTGTAACGTGTGTAATGATATGTATTGAAGGAAAGTAATGCGAAAGACAGTAAAAAAGAGCTATTTATTTGTTCGAGAACAGAGGAGACGAGAACATTACTGAAATTGAAAATCGTACAGATTCAATTGGAAGAGTTGAACCATTCTCATTTTGCTGCGACTACTACTGCGTGTCTCTGAATGATAGTAAAACTCAGTCAAGCGGAAAAAATCGCTATAGTAGCGTCTGCGGCGAGAATGATAAACGAAGGCAATCAGACTGACATAGATTTGCGGTCAATCACTTTCTATTAGAAAAGAACAGAATGAGCTCAAGCCACATGGCATGAAATGGAAAGTCAAGTCAGAAAAGCACAGGAGTTAGTTTTCTGCTAAGCCCAAAATAAGGGGCAACGAAGAAAAAAGGTTCTTCACATTTAAGCGAAGGATGGCAAGCTAAATCAAGCAGGACGAAGAAATTTCTATGGCTAACCTTCCCAGCGTAGTAGTTCTCATCCTCCCACTGAATCCAGAGGCAATCCTTCCATATATTGTTTCCCATGTCCTTTCTTTTCTATTAGACAGCTATTCCTATTGACAAAATGTTCATTCATCGGGAGCAAGCCAAAATTGAAAAGGTAAATCCATATGCGCCCATTTCCTTCAAATTCTGGCCTTCGCCTCCTTGTTTTATGTCAGTTAGACGCATTTTATGACGTAAACTCTTTACATCTATACCCTCAGGAATTCCCCATGTCGCGTGGTCCACTCCAGTCATTCCTCGCAATATAATATTAGAAAAAATTCAATTGTTTTATATTTTGACTATTGCACGTGTATTTGTAGTAAACAGACTAACTCCAGAAATTGATGTTGTATTTCTAAATCTGTGAAGATATAAATGGTTAAAAATGTATTTCATTAGATTTAAATATTTCGATGTTGCAGTAAGGAAATAATTTTTATTGGGCTCGAGTTACAATTGTCATAAATCTTAAATGCCCGTACAGAAGGGGAAAAGATATTTAGAAATAAATGGTCTGTAAAGTTTTTCTAGGTTTGTAATATGTGAGTTTCGGGGTATGAGTCTCCAGTTTCTCCCATTACGTAAGGTATCTGGACAATAAAAATAGAAAGGAATTCACTGCGTAAACCGAAAGTGAATGTTCATTCCTTGGTTTATATACAGTTCGTATACAGTTAAGAGCTGAACGATGGAAAATGAGCATAGGAAAGAGGAAAAACATTTTTTCGATCGAATTCTACGTTAACGTGGCAGATCTATTTCGATTTTCTCATCACTTTTTCTGTTCTTTCCAAGAATCACTTTGACTGGAAAGTTCTGCGTATAGTCGCAGCATATCTGATTGTACTATATACAAACAGTCTACAGAAGTACGAGATACGATTATTTCTGTTGTGCGTCTTGTATTTTTGTATTATATGTCATTTCATTTCGCTGCATACTTTTCTTTGCACAATACAGTCACACTATCACCATTTTCTTTCTACTTACCTTACTACTTCCTCACAAATCCTATTTACCACTCACATTTTAAACGGAAACTCTATTTGGAAACTATCTGCCACTATCTAAACAAACATTTTCAACTACCACGTGTCTAAGTGTGTGTGTCTAGAGGAGGGTAGTTCTAGCAGCAGTGTATTTTCCGATACGCAATCAGAAGACGCACTATTTGTATATGGGTACTTATGCGTAGAAATTGAAGTGAGAGGGTATACCTATTTATATACTTACTATAAAGTGTAACAACAACTTACTATCGCCATCAGTTTGTATTCCTGTATGACAACGACTTGGTTTCATTCTTTCATTGTGTCGGAAAGCATTTCCAAGTCCTATCTGTAATTTCCTTCTTACAATCTACAAACTGGAGGAGCAGATAGTAGGAACATCAGCAGTACATTCTAATGTCATCGGGAAGACATGAATTTCCTCAAGTTCTGTCTTGTCTTCTCTTGCCTACTCTCTTTTGCTCGTACAGCAGTTCCATTTCTGTCTGTGTGTGTGTATTTGAGATTTTATAATCTGCTTTCTACAATGATACAACATGGAAATGTTCCTATCTACTGTCACCATTGCACAATCAAGTTCCGTATATTTATAAGACATTTCGATAGTATTTATGTTACAGAAAAGGAGTAGTGCTCGTGTATATGTGCATTATAATATCTTCCGGTGCCCTTCACAAAACCCGTAGTTTGTGTGTCGTTTCTGAATTGAAAGCACTAAAGATGCCAAGGACTGATTTAAAACGAAACCCTTTTCCATCCATTCCCTTTCACCACATTCCACTCTACTTCCACACACACACACACACCACATCACTACAATGCTGTGGCATTAGAAGTAGTGGTAGTAGTGGCAGCTGCTTTATGGTACAACACAGAGATAGAAGAAGAAGCCCATAGCGCCCATTGAAACAGTTTCACCGATGATAGTTCAAGCGTCAGTTCAATTCAGTTCAGATCAGACAAGAAGACCTGAGTCTACTACTGCTAGAACTAACTCTGCATGGAAGAGGCAACTCTCTCAAGGCGTACCTATATAGCTTCTAGCACACACTATGTACTATAAAAAGGCTCTCTCTCTCTCTCATCTCTATAGTCACCACCACCACATAACGTCCTTTTCTTGTATTTATAGTGGAAGACTATCTTTTGCCTTCCTAATGTCTTTTGAACTGTTTAACTGTCTGTGTGTATGTGAGCAAAGCGACGTCGGTTGCCTTTGCCTCGTCAAGAGACGCAAAGTAAAACTGGAAGAGTGTAGAGTTGCAGAAGAAAGACAAGTCAACTTACAGCAGATCGTTACAAGCTCACGTTTACCCTCGAAATTATCTCCGTTCTCACCATTAAAATCCTGACTACCTTTTTCTCCGAGAAAATGTCTTCCCCGTGTCATATTAGCACACTTACCCACCAAGAATACTCTTGCTATGTATTTTCACTGACCTCAATTCTTTATTGACAGCTGATGCGATGGGATAACTAAAGTATGTAGTTATTGTCTCTACTACTGGTAGTACAAGAAGGATTCCCTTTACTCTTCCTCCTTCTCTATAAAACCCACCCACCATACATACCAGACAGGCCCTTAAGCGAAGTAAACTGTTCTGAAACATAAGTAATAATATATACAGAATATACGCTAAGCTGCTATGTATTATTATTATAACAAGGCTACTCATCTCTCTGCAACACTCGCACTACACTCCATACATTACTAGCTACACTACTAATGTTCTGGTGTATTTATATGAAAGATTGTCATTCTGTGCCATACGAGGCAGTTTTAAAATATAGTGGTAGAGCTAAAGCATGCAGTGAGTCGACAGAGCTACTCTGTAAATAGACGATATTTATAACTATATTACTACGTCCGTATTTGCTTTCGGGTCTCTTTTACTGTATGACTACTCCTATCTCTACATGAATTTCTCTTTGTATAAAACTAAACTGCTTAAATTTTACTTTGCAATGTTAGCAGTTGTATATAGAGTGCAGTTACAACAGACACATACAAAACACTGCAGTAGTAAGTACTATGCTGTCGCTTCCAGTCAGTTCCAACTGTTATAATAATATACTAACACACACAGAGCGAGAACTGAAACATTTGCTGTTTTATTATAGCCAAGCTTTATAAGAATTTTGGAGCTTTATGTGTCTAAAAGGAAGATCACATAAACTGCGGCATGAAAGAGGAGACAACGGAAGAGCTAAGCCCCAGTGTACCATATTTTAATATGTTGCTTGTGCTTCCTTGCTCTCTCTCTCTCTCCTTTCCCTTGTTTTAGAATTACAGCAAAAGACAAACTTACGTGTGTATGACAGCATAATATGTACATTGCAGATACTTACACCATTACACTGTCTGTGTAGGTATGTGCTACAATACATAACAAACGCAGAGCCTTATAACTTCCAACTCGTCATACATTACGGCATTATCTCAATGTATATAGTAAAATACCCTACTGTAGAAGTCTCACATATAGGAGGAAGTATTATTGGCGAGAATTTGATATACTTGCAATGCAACATAACACATAACTGTAACGTATGCCAAGTAAAATAGTGTATACGGAAAAACAAGGATTACTTGACTACACATAATGCACGGAGGGTATGGCGCTACATACGCAGAGGATATAAACACGTTGGAGAAAGTATGGAGAAAGTAAAATGAAGTAGGAAGGGGAGATTTGCAGTGTACTGTAGACTAAAGTGGAAACTGATTGTGTATTCTTCATAGCAAGTCAAGTGAGTGTTGCCCGAATCGAATTGGAGGAAAAACCTGGTCGAGTAATGTAATATGTAATGTAAGTACATAGCTTAGTACTTCTATACTACTTACTTATACTTTCAAAGTATAACGCTGCGTTTTAAGCATATAATATTCCAGTCCAGTAGTCAGAGTAGTAGTTGAGGAGAATAGAGGTAAGTAAGTAGTAACATGCACGGTCGATGTGTGTATGGGTCGTGTGTATTACACGGAGAGAGAGAGAGGTAGGCCGAGAAGTGTAATCCGAGATTGTGTGAGTGTAGCTAGTCTTGCCTGTGGCAAAAATCATGTCAACTTCATCTCATGTCGTAGTTGCGAGTCTGGTACAGCAACTGAATACTCCTAAACGAAGTCAGCAAGACGAGACGGACATTTCCAACCGAGTTTGTAATAACAAAGTAGTAGGCAAGGTTCGTTGTTATCTGAATTAAGCTCGAGAGGTATACTACAGCTATATGATTTGTTCGAAATGGAGTATGTAGAATTTTCAGGGGGATATAGACTCAGAAGTTTAAGCCGTGTATAGTAGACCACAGGCTTAAGTTAAGGAAATATGTAACAACTGTGTGTATTATGTAAATACTGATAAAAACAGGTGGATAGTCTGCACACAAAGAGAGCATACATCATAACCTCCGCTTTTCCAGGGGGTCTAGCCCTAAAAAAGCCGGGATTTTCAAGGGGGTTAGGCCCTGAGGTGTGGATTTGCTTTGCTGGCAAAAATAATCCAAAACTAATAATTTTGACAAATTTTAGGGCAATTTTCGCACCTTCAGGGAGGGTTCTTCCCTGATTGTGTATGCTCCTTTTCGCCAGAAGGGTTTTTTCCTTGGACCTTCCGCCCAGGGGGGTCTTTCCTTGCTCTACCTACGCAAGTTATCATATAGGATAGAGACACACCGATGTATCTGCATGTGTGGTGGTAGTGATACACGTTACGTAGAGATGAGTATTAGTAAAAGAGAAGTACGCTAAGTTGACAGAATGAATCTGAATGCCAACTTTTCCATTTTGATAAAGGATTTAAATTCTATTTGTCCATAGATGTGTTTTTATTGTCTGTGATAGTGTGGCAGGACTGTGTATAGAGATATAGAGTAATGCAGTTGGGAGTTTACATGGAGTTTATTTCTATGTATTCAAGTAATGGAACTGTTTGTACTATTATGGACTGAAATTACTTGAGCAATCTCGTCTAGTACTATAGTAGTGCTATGCTCTCATGTGTCCCACATTTGCAGAGGTGGTTGGTTATCAACGTAGAAGCATTGTCAAACTAAAGCCACTCACTTCCCATCTGGATTGTCATGGACCGTTTTAGACTTAATACACATAGCAGCATACTAAAAGGCTGCTCCTGGTGCTGCACTACTTACTACGTTACGAAACTAATGTAATAGAAAGAAAATCCAATTCGGGCTGAATTTGCAGCAAAGATCCCAGTCAGGTTAAAGAAACGCACGCAGAACGAGACAAAATGCAATCACACAACTTTTGATAAGCTTTCCCTTCAGCATTCTTCTCATTTGATGTGAATTGCATTTTATATACTGTGCATTATATCTGTGCTAGTACATTGAAGAAGAAGCGAAGCGAAATGAAATAAAATAAAATCAACTGACAAGATTGGATGAGAGAGGATAGTCACCCGAAAATCTTTTGTCTTGAAACGTCGTGATTGAAAGAACTTGTGATTTTTCTAGTTTGATTAGTTTAGTGTCATCCCAACTGTAGATCTAACAGCCATTTTAACTTAAGTGTCCATGCTTTTCCTATGTACCTTTTTATTTTGCTTCACCTGCAAAAAAAGTTGCTCTGATAATTGAGCAATAGAACTGCACATGGTTAGGCAAAATATAAAAAGGATATTGCCTGGACATTGCAGAGAATACATTTATAAGCGGGATGCAGGAGGATGCTCACGCATATGTAGTAGTAGTTGGTTAGAAAGCAGAAAATAAACGAGAAGAGGAAGCAAGTTTGTGTTTGTAGGAAAAGTCCAGACAGTTGTTTCCTTGTGTTGCGTGTGACATGTGATATATGTATCGTTGTGATGAAGTGAAGCTTCTTCTTCAACTACAAGGCTACATGCCATTCGGTAGTCACAATTTATTCGCCGGGACGAGAGCTTTCAGCTAAAAACATTGCATCACACACATTGCCCAACAATCTTCAGTAGGAGAAAAAGTTTTTGAGGGTAAACCTGTCGTATAGGACTTGCCATTTGAAAGTTTAGCCTCACTCTGTGAGTTGCAACTTGAAAATGAAAAAGTATTTTGGTTAGAAGAAAGAAAATACAGAACATCGTAGCTGTAGCGTGGATATTACACTCAGAGTAGGTACTCTGGTCGTAACAATTCACCAGGGAATAAAATGGATATCCTCCACCACCAAAGCCAATCCTGTAGTAGCAGAGCACTTCAGGCTTGCAGTGTAGATAGTGCACACGGGGAAGATAAGGGAAGAGTAAGACTAAGACTACAGACGGATGGATGGCATTCGGAGATGGATGGATAAGTGCATTTTCTTTTTCGAAAGACGTGGAGTGTGTCGCATATCTATGAGCTCATATGACTCAACGTGAGAAATGTCTGCCTATAAGTAAAACAGTGTGTAGGTGGTGCGGTAAGAAAGGATAGAGAAAGAGTAAGTTAGTATTCAATTGAGTTTAGTTTTTACACAAGACTTTTCTCCATATCACCACCGATGAATTCTGTATAGACTTCAAAACACACACCACATGTAATTCCCTCACATAGCCAAGTTCCTATAGTAGAAAACTGCAGTCGCACAGCCATTTCTACATTTCTACGCGGGATGCGAATGCAATGAATTATTAATATTCTACATACTTTTAGATTTAGTGTGGGTGTATATATACAGTTCAGTATATATCTATACGAATGCAGGACGTGCTATATACAAAGTACACAGGTATGTACGCAGATAATATACAGGTGCTTTACTTTACAAGACTGTATATATTCGGAGATATTGTAGCTGGGCACACGCAGTACGCATAGAATCTGTCAGACCGAAATAAGTGAACAGTAGTGAGACAGGAGTAAGTAGAAGTAACTTTTACAGTAGTAAATGTCTGCCGGGCTTCCTTCTTCTTCATATACACTTTCCCTTTCCGTATGTGCACCTTATCGTTTTCTCGGCTGGCTAAAAAGGTGTGTACAATCTACTGCTTTTCCATTCCGAATTGGCTTTCCTTGAATTGAGTCGGGTTC
The DNA here is from genome assembly GCA_019776165.1 of Pogonognathellus flavescens. Lineage (NCBI taxonomy): Eukaryota > Metazoa > Arthropoda > Collembola > Entomobryomorpha > Tomoceridae > Pogonognathellus > Pogonognathellus flavescens. Next base: position 71,101 of record JABASD010000403.1, read on the forward strand.
ACTCTAAAAGGAGAAGACATAAAATGATACGATAATATAACTAAAAGAAGAGTACATGCAGTGCATAGCAGGATGTTTCCCAATCCCAAAATCCACACGGTCCGGTCCTGTGTGTGTAACTTACTGTGAGTAAAGTATCATCTGCGTGTACGTAAATGGATACGAGTTGAATTGAACTTTCATTCCTATCTAAAGTAGAAACAGTGTCTATATATGCTGCTGATATCTGCGTGTGTGTGTATGGTTATGTATGGGGGACAGAGTGTAAGTAGACGACAACTGAACAAAACATGAGCCCAAAGACATGAATGCTCAATTTGAAGATAAGAACACAGAACACGCATTCACATACTACGCACACACTTCTCTAGTGACATTTCACAGAAAGCTATAGATATTGCACTCCTTTTGAAAAGAAAAAACGAACGTTTGAATTCAGCTGCATAAAGAAAAACTGAAATCAGCAGAGAGTCTGTGTGTATCTTCCAGGCTATGCATTCAGCAGTAGAGAGAGAGAGAGAAAGCGGAAAACCTTTTAGATGTATTGACTTCTGTAACAACCATGTTACTTGCTTTTTCACGCTTCTCTACGGTCACTTTAACGCCTGTGTTTTTTGGATAAATTGATATACACTCACAAGCCAAGTCTTTTCTTCAGCTGTGTCTATTTTAAGCCAGTTGAGCTGCACTATTGCAATGTGACGAATGAAAAATGTATCACACACAAGTTTATACATATAGAATAGATACTATAGCAGAAAAAGTTTCTCTACACTACTGTGTGCTATTTGTATATTATGTACATTGGAATTATATTTCTATAAAGCCTATGTCTGATACACGCGCAGCTGTAGGAATGGTTTACACGGTATGGATGGTTATAGGCTTTTAAGTTGATGAAAAATGGAGTGTGTTATAGGAACGTAGTGGAGTACTTAGGGCCAAGTGTCGAAATTGATTAAGAATTACATTATTGATTGCGTTGGACTCGATTGGAGCGAGGATTACAAGGAAGCAATGAATAGTAATGAAGAGAACGTTGATTGAAATTGGACTGGATTGTGTGTATTGGTGGATGTGCTAATGTGGTTAGGAGTAGTGACTGTAGAGAGAGAGGGAGGAAGAGATAACACAAAAGCCTAATGCAAGCACCTACTTTATAGAAAGTGCATTATACACAAGGAGTGTAAAAGCAGGCGAGTCGGCTTTGTTGAACTGAGACTGAGACGATAATGCCTAGGAGAAGATCTCCGTTAAGATAAGAAGATCTACTTGGAGTTCTTTTTGGTCTTGTACATACACTCTTCTACTACTCCCGAGTCCCGTCTAGCGGCTTGTGTTACCTCCATTTGCTTTTTATGCACAAGGAGCAAGCAAGTGGAATGGAGTGAGCGATTCCTCAGAGCCGAGTATGAGATCTATAGGAATTGAGAGACACAACTCACACAGACAGAAAGAAAGACGATCCGCTTAAAAATTTTCTTTTTCTTTGCAAGTTTTTTTCATGTGGGCCAGTTTTGCACATATATAAATTCTATGGATACATACATATAAAAGAGCTAGAGTCTTGTGTTCATATAATATAAATGTAGTCATCTGCTAGTATGCTATACAGTTTTGCGTAACTATAAAAGGAGGATGCTGTGTTGAGTTTCACACACAAGAGGCAAAGAGAGCGCACTTTATTTTATTCAAGGATTTTTAAGTTGTACGGACGTTTGCATTTGTGGAAAAGGAAAATTTCTTTGCATTATATATCCCTACACTACTTCCAAATGCATATAGGTATATTCATAAGTAGGTGAAGTAGGTATGTATATATACACACGTGAAATACTACAAACTTAGTTCTTTTTGCGCGTTTCTTATGAAGACAAAACAATGATAAAAGTGTGGCACGAAATTGAAGATAGTGGTGGTGGTGGTGGTATGTGGGTGAGTATGGTGACTTGCCTATTACTCTGGTGGTGGTGTTATTTGTGTAATGGGAGACATATGTATACACAAATACAGATGGAATCTTGTATATCTATAGACAAAGGGATATTTTAGCAGATATATGCATGCCTTATGGATTAAAGTGAAAGAAGAAAACTTTTGTCGCGACAGATCGAATCGAAAGACAAATGATGGTAACCTGGAATACCCAGTCCATATGAGAATACCTATAGAATCGTGGCAGTCCTCGTGACTCATAATCAGTCATGATTACATTTTACAAATACCTCCCAACAGCCATTCTTCACACTTTACGTTTATTTACGATTTACTCTTAACATTAAAACATATCCAAGATTCTGCTCTGACTTTATTTGCACAGGCTTGTACAATTAGTACATAACATTGAAGCTAATTGAATTTCTGAAAAATTCTATAATGCATTTATTTTTTAGCAGGTGTATAGAGTATTGGAAGTTTTGTGGTTTAAGAATATAGTAGGCACCTACTTACAAGTATAGCTTTTTATGCCTAATGCATTGCACGACTTCAATCATTGCTATGTGATTCCTCAAGGAATCCGATTTCAGGTGAATTATGTGAATGCCATTATAGAAGCAGATGAAAGAAAGTCGCATGAGAGGGAAACTACAATAATTCAGGATTCTACTACGTGTTTCCTAAACATTTTTTCATTTCATTGTATGTGTGTAACGTAAATTGGTGTGACTGTTATTTTGAGTGAGTGAAGGACCTAAAAAATAAATGTGCTCATATGTTAGCGTAGTAATACTAGTAGCAGGATTTGAAGGCCACAGCGGAAAACCCAATCCCAAACAAACTGAATGACGAGGACGAGTCACCTCACCGTACGCCTTCCCATCCTCCCATCATCGCATTTTATACTCTGTCGCTACACAAACAACCAATACATGAATTTCAGATTTCGGAAACACAACCAGGATTTCTCCCGTATAGATATCGGAATTTGGTAGAACAGTCAGTGCTTTCTTTTTGTGGTGCTTTCCCCACTCGTGTGCATCTACAGTGCACCAAGGCACTTTTGCATGGCATTGTGATGCTGCAGCACCATAAGACGAGAGGGTCTTCTATCTCTCTCCTCCACCACACTGCTCTTTCCTTGCTGTCGACTGACTCGTGACTGCAAGTGGAATAATGGAAATGGAAATCCATTTTATTCAGATATCATTCCTCTCTTAACATATGAACATATTACTAGGTACTTTGGTGGAGATACCATTGTGCAGTCACGTTCTTTCCCTTATTGTAGTTACCGTATAATTTTCTCTTTATACAACAATTCCTTGCTTACCATAAAACGGTGAGAGTAACGTTATAGCATAGGCTTCGAATGCACAGCCAGATAAAATTTCACATCCCTACTACTATTGTCAAGGACATGAATTTGTTTGTACGGTTTACGCAGCCTAGTAGAAAAAGGAAGGACGAATAAAACTCCCAGAAGATAATAATATGGAAAATAAATACTTTGTTGTGCAGATTCTATACCACAAAAGCCTTAGCTATATATTTTCGTTACCAGGTAGTTGAGCCGACAATTTTTTAACTTTGCCTTGCTGTTTCTGTACTGTTTCCTTTTAACGAGAGAGAAAGTTTTTGATTCGGATTGTTGAGGAAACATGTTTTCCATAACTACATGCAATCCCTACTTGCTTAGGTATTACTGGTATTAGGTACAGACCTAATTTACTCACATGAGTAGATATTGCTACCTCGTATTTTAAGTTGAGGGAATGTGGCTTTGGCTTTAGCAAGTGTAATGTATATACAGCTTTGCCATGCAATACAATCCAATCCAATGTATAGAGAACCCGTCATAACTTTAATCACTTTTAGTTCTATAGCCGTCGGAATAATAATAGGGTAACAAAATCTTTAGGAAATTGCATATTTTATTTAGTGCATATTTGGTTAAGTATCTCTATCCGAGGTTTGCGCGTAATTTGAGTCATATTACTGTGGAGTGTGCGTCAGTTCATTCCTCTTTGCTTTTGAGGAATGAAATTACAGTAGTAATGAAGCCCTACATGTCATCATCTCCGACTTCCTTTTAATTATTTATTATAATGGATCCTCTCTTTACCATAATGTTGTGCTGACGCTAGTTTATTCTATCTGTCTACAGCATTCATTTAATTTTGCACAAACAAACGCAACCATCATCAGACTTGCTGTAAAGTAAGGGAATCCGTCGTTGTGCGGGTTTTTGTTCTAGTCTCCGCACTCGTGCCTTTGAAACTAATGTAATGTTAGTAGAACACTCCGTAATGGAATATTTCATTATATTTTATGTGACTACAGTAGTTTTATACATAAGATATATCAGATTGCCATGATGTAATGTATATATACGCACACGTATACCGTGCATGTTCCCACTATTTCTCTTCTGAACTAAACCATTTTGAAGTAAAGCCTCATTCATAGTTAAAGCACACAAAAAGTACTTAAACAGAGTTTTTATTGCGTCTATGTGATATTTATATCACAAAACTTGCGTGGAGCCACTGCAATATTATTCTAGTGTTTAGATGCTGTGTACTGTACCCTGCATGTTTTAAGCGAATGTAAATAAATGCGTGAGCATCTAAATTCCACTCCACAGCGGATAAAGTGTAAAATGTTTTCATGCGTTTCCTTGTCTGTACATATAATCTTTAAACTTCCCAAGCTTTCAAATCATGTTATCACACACACACACACAAGAGAGAAGGAGAAAAGTATCTGCGTGTATGTATGTACAACCAGTACAACTACAACTATACAGCCATAATTAAAAGGAATATGGTGTATGCGGTGACACTGGTTCTCTAAACTGTTGAAAATTGTATGAGCATTCCCTTATATAGTAACTTTGCACATTTACATTAGAATATAAAAACACCACACAGATGTGTGAGAGAGAGATGTCCGCAACATTGGGGAACGTTCTTTAAAATCAAAAGTTGTAAATTATGTACATAGAATAATACACCTAAAATGTGACATATTATGAAACTTTTTAGAGCGTTACTATTTGCATTTGTTAAGTAAAAGAGCCTTGCTGCAAACGAAGTTTCTGTTGTATAAACTGTACAAGCAAAGATTTCGCTGGTCTTCTAATGGAAGGATGCATACAAACTACAGAGGATGCACCAGCACTGCTTAGAGTAAGCAAACAACAAAAGTATTTGTGTATTTACCATCTTTACTTGTAGGAGCACACAGAGAGGAGGAGAGCGTGTGGGCACATGATATACCTAAGCTAAGCTTGTATCTGAAGTTCGAGGTAAACAGTGAATGCATGGGAAATCGTAGAGGAAATCAGAAGCACACTTAACGCAACTACTTACTTTCATTTGAACTTCCTGTCTGACTAGAAACTCCTCATTCGCTTGGATGCTGACGTGCCCTTCTTCTTTCTTAGGTACATATAGACATACGATATATACGGAGATGCTTTGCTGTGTCACTTGTAGCAGTTGCTGTGTGGTACAAGAGTACACAAACGACCTTACAAGTGAACTTTCCTAGTTCCACGTAGACTATGCCCAACGTACTTTACTTGCATATCCGCCTCAATTCAGAATTGAATGTTTCTTAACTTACGTGCGTATTTTACGGTCGAGAGGATGGAACTGGGAAGTACAGACTACAGACACTTTCCAAGCAAATATCTTCCTTGTAGTATTCCAACTAGTTATATTAATATGGAGAAGGTACATTGGCATACACTACTGTATTTATTAACGGGTTTTATATCGATGACTCTTTTTCATATAGTACATACATGCTTGCTCTTATGTAGTGAGTGGGTTTTATTTAGGATTGAAATCAGTGAATTGATAGCATCGACAAACTCCGAGTTGGCTTCTACGGAATTATATAAAAATAAAACAAGGAGGAAGTTAGTGTTAACTTGGAAAATGCTATACTTGTGTGTGTTATGGTAGATGACGAGACATATGCAGAAAATCAACAAACTCCATAACAAATCGTGTATACGTAGTGAAATTGGAGGGAAGGAATACCAGAGTGGCTTTCAGAGAGAAGGAAAGGACTGTGTGTAATTTCTTGTGTGTGCTAATTTAATTTTTCGTCGAGATAACAAGTTCATATTAACAAGGTAAATATTGACAGAGAAGTGACGTCGGCCACTGAAGTAAGTGAGTAGCTGCTAATTCAGAGACAGCTGCCTATTCCTTTACACTTCAATTTTCTTTGGCTGGCTGTACGCAATTTGGCATGAAAAGCTAAAACTGTACATTGCCCTTTGCGTCTATAGCTGCTACTACCACACTGTTCCATGACTATACATCCAATATCTTTAGGGCATAGGACACAGTGGCATCGTAATAACTTGTCCGGAATTTACTTAGCTTAATTATGAACTGACTGGTAACTACACAACGGGCTACATGACAAGAACTGCAGCAGAAGCCGTTGACTTGAGCTGTCTCTGAGTGCTCGTCAAGAGAAAACATTTACTTTCCCTTGGCGTTTGCTCCGTGGCAAAACACAGTTTATTAGGCTATCTACTGACACAATTATTTATCAACACAAGGCAAGTCGACTTGACTAATTATTAGTTGCATTCAAGAGAGAATTATTTTACAAATAGAAACTTTTCATTGATCCCACGATTTTGAGCAGTGGACCATCTGGGAACTCATAGAAACCACGCCGCAAGTAGTAGAAGCTCTTTTAGCTTTCACTGCACCACCCTGGCTTTGTTTTAAGCCTTTACTTATAAATGCCTATATAATACATACAACAGCTATATACATATTCTAGGTGTATCTATAGTGTACATAGGTAATAGGCAGAGGTGGGGAAACTTATTTGATGTAAGTACAAGACTTGTACTATATAGGTGATATGTGTATGATTGTAAAAGTGGAATGAACTGTCGAAAGTTTTGCTAATGGTTATAATGAGGAGAATTGATGGAAAAGTGATACGTGTACATGTAAAGGTAGCATTAGCGTCGTTCAGCTTGATATTTAAGTGCGCGTGTTGATGTCTGTGTAGATTCTCCTAGGAAAGACAGAAAAGATTGCGGCAGACACCAAATGTATGTAATCCTACACTTCTTCTCTGCAAATATATATCTGCACATGAGAAGACACACAAGGTACTTATGGTGAAGTGATAGCATTTATGGCAGTAGTAGTGGAGGTAATACATTTGCAGCTAATAACCTTATTGGCTTATACTTTGCAGAAATTTCATCAACTCTGTTCATAAGTGGCATGGCATCATCGGGAAAGAAAGTCGAGCAGTAGAGAAAGTTGCAGGATGGAAAATAAAGTTTTGCGAGGAGGAAGAGGAGAAATGGAGAAGGTTCTATATGGAGAGGACTAAGAGGAGCAACATTGGGTTAGAGGAGCTCACCTCGACTCAAAGTGGTGATCGCGGTTTGGTTCAAGTGGATTCGTCCGAGGTAGACTTAAAAGAAATGGAGGATGTTCGTTCAGCATCAAATGAAATGAAATTAGTTTGCTTGGCCTATAGTGGTTTGACTTGAATTGGGTTTTCTCTGTGAAACACTGACTGAGTGAATGAGTACAAGACACAAGTTCGTCCGATTAAACTGGTAGGTTATTCTCCGACGGTGGCATGGCGGTGACTCTTCTGTGTAGTCGTCTCATCTTCTTATTCGGGAGGTATGCAAGGCTACTAGGTGCTTCATAATGTACACAGCTTATTACTGAAAGTAAACCAAAGGAAACTTCAAATATTATATTGGCTTTACTCTTCAGTCTGTCTCTGTTTTGCTTCGATGCTTCATGTTCCAACATAATTGCATTTTCTATGGCTGGCTGGGGTGCTGAGGTTTAAACTTAAAAGTCAAACCATTTTTAATATTTTTCATCTAACTCTCCGGATATCAAAGTACTCTTCAGCTTTCCTTATTGCAGAATGTCTTTGCTAACAAGCACCGAGTATTTTGTCATTCACTTCAGTTTTTCTTGAAACTGTTGCTTTAAAATAACAGTTTTGGTTATTGGGTGAGTAGTGCTGATAATAATATAGATTAGTTACCAGAAAGTAAATACAAAGGATTTTCATTGCTAATGCAAGCAATAATAAATGTGGTAGCAGCCTTTAACCCTATATATTATGATCGTTTAATATTGCAATTGAACTGTTTATTTTGATTTCGTGGTTTCTGAGTCAAAAATTAGGTTATGGATTTTACAGTAAAAGTCATAATGGGATCACAACGAATTAGAGTAGAACTAAAGATTATGCATGTTTCTAATATGTACCTCCTGATAAATTTTTAGTTAGATTTCATTTCAAATTAGCGTAGATCTAGAATTACAGGGGTCACAAATTATCATGAATGTGATGTATTTTCTCACTGTAATTTGTTGCAATGTCGCAAAGGGATAGATGCTGTTTCAATAAATTGTATCCAGAATTATTGAGTTAAGCAGACTGTAGCCAATTGCCAATTATAACGGGTAACTCGATTGACTGTTCTCTTAGAAAAGAGAGTTTTGTAGTCAACTAAAAATATTTGTGTGTACAAACGAAAGTAACATTTATAATGATGCAAAATATTGTACAAATGAATGAAGTGTGATTTCTGAAGAACAAAAATAAGTATGTAACTCACTTTAACTGTATGGTCAATTTGAATAATCTTACAGAATCCTCCTAGGTTTGTGGGCGTACAATTAAGTGGAATTTGTAAAATGTTTCCTTGCCAAACATCAGTGCTCCCAGCCATTATACCAGATCTCTTAGTTCTAGCAAGTGTCTCATGAGACATCCGATATTTTCCTTCAGCTTTAAAAGTTGCTTCCTAAAAATAAAAGTCGGAGAAAGCAATCGTAAAAAATATTTCTATATACTTAGAGCATAATAGAATTTGTATATCAAAGCAATTGGAGCTGATAATGCTACAGTCTTACTTGTCGCAAAGACAGTATACATTCCTGGATGTTGCTCGTACTGTTATTAGTGATTTCAGCTTGCAAGTCAATGTTTTCTCCAGGAGCATAGCCCGAACGGTTAATTGTCAAGCTCAATGTAATTGGGCCACTTTTACAAAAAAGGAATCCAACAAAATAATCTTCGCTTTTAGTTGTAGAGTTTAGTGCGTTTAGAATTGAGCCCAGAACGTAAGCACTTTTAACTCCAAATTCTATTTCGTGCCGTTCAGCGAAGTGGAAAACAGGGCGATGTATCACCACTTTGAATTCATATTTGACATTACCAATATCACCGTGGTAAGTACATGGAATTCCAAACGGTAATTCGAATTTAAAGGGAAATTCATTAAGACCACTTTTAAGAGTAAACGGGCCCCTTGAATCTAAAATGTAATTTTGAAAACATTTGCATATTTAATTTAAATTAAATACTAATATTATATGTACTAACGGGAAGTTAATAATAAGTGCACGTACTGAACTTACTAAAGACTAAGTGGTCCATGTATTTCTCATGTGAACTGTAGGTATAATGTTTTGATTTTGTTTTTGTTCCCCATCCTTTACTAATGTGGACCTTCCAACACACCTTCGCTTCTCCTGTCACTTCTATTTCAATACCTAAGCAATAACTGTAGAAATTAGTTTTTTTACCAACTAATTTGTCATTTACCTAACA